>JAEANM010000350.1:0-37908 GCA_017656035.1 Myanophis thanlyinensis | reverse complement strand
TTATATGTATGTATGTATGTTTTGTTTCTGTCTGTTTTATGTGTTTGGAAAAAAATAAACAAATTAAAAAAAAAAAAGAAGCTGGTTATCTAGGGTTTAGGCTCTTGATACCAGGACCAACAAAGGAAGGCAGTTTATGGCAGAGAGTTTCCATAGAGTTTCATGTAGTGATTAGCTAGAACCCATGTCAGCTATCCAAGCATGGGAATGCTGTTTGGATAACATGGAAAACATGCTAGACTCCAGTGCTGCATACTTTTGGGTGGTCTGCATTTACCTCATACCTCATATCCTGGAAGACTTTACAATGCTGAATGAGTCCTCCTGTTGTCCATATACCAGTCTAACTCATTGGATGAAATTAAGTGTTATCTGCACATCTGTGTCATGATTTTAAACTCAGCAGAGTGAAATTAGAGAGACCATTGATCCAGATGTATTTTTAATGCTTCTGTTCAGGCTTAGATTCGGTCCAAATAAGACAGAGTATCTGTTGATTGAAAGGCGACTGATTCCAGGATTGTGCTATCTTTGACTCTTGATAGGGTTGCATTCTCTCGGAAAAAGTAAGGTTACAATCTGAGGGATCTCCTGGACATGGTTTCTGCTTGGAGTGACATTTCTCAATGGCAGTGCCAACACTGGGGCAGAAGTCAAGGCCTGGGAGCAGTGCAGCTGGCTGAGACTGCTGAAGGCCCAAGCCCTGTAATGCTGTCTATAGTAACTTGTCTATTAAAATAAAGATGATCCCAGTCCTCATGGTTTTTCGGAAGCAGGTGAAAGCATGGCTCTTCCAGAAATCTTCATCCTTGAGATGAATTCTAAATCTCTAGATTGGAAATTAGATTAAGGATATAATTTAATTGATTTTGACATAGATTTGGTACTGTTTTATATTTAAATTCTGTAAACTGCCTACAATCTGCTAGGCTTGGGTGTGTGTATGTTAAATAAATCACATAAACATCTTGCCAAGTGTTGGCAAGGACTACCTATAATGTAAAACTGCCTCTGAACTTCTAGAAGTTGAGTATATATTGCCATCCTTCCACAAATTATCCATGTTTCTGTTTTTCTGGAGAACAGGGAAAAAGCCTAGCCAGGTGGGACTGGGGATGTTAATTAAGCATTAAAGAAGTATAGCATGAGGAGCATCATACAGCAACAAAACTCAAAGAGGAAGAGCACCTCTGAGGCTTATTTCTTCAAGCCCGTAATATCCAAGTGATGTTATCCTTCAGTCTTTTTAAGGGATGGTAGTGAAGCAGGAACAATAGAATAAACAGAATAAATTCCATTTCTTAGTTCTGAATCCATGAAAATGTCTGGGTGTCAAACTCAGTTTCATTGAGGGCCACATCAGGATTGTGGTTGACTGGGGGTGGGCATGATGGGCGTGGGTGTGGTGGGCGTGGCCAGCTCCCACTGCTGCTGTGCTCACTCTCCTTGTCCAGGTTACTCATGGTGTGTGTGGTAGGGAAACGTATGTGGATCAGAGGAAGGCCCACTCCATCTCCTTATGAGAAGACCCAGCTTTGTAACCAAAGCATCCTCAGTGATAGGATGGGAGACCACTAGGAGGAGGGGACAAGGGGATGGCAAAAGGCAGTAGGGCTGTTGGTGGCCAAGCGCTAAGGCAGGATTTACCTCAGACCCTCACTCTCTCTCATAATCTTCCTTCCTTCCTTCCCTTCTTTTTCCTTCCCTCTTCATTCTCCTTTCTTCCTTCTTACTTTCCCTTCTTTCCTTCTTTTTCCTTCCTTGCTCTCTTTCCCTCTTTCCTTTTTCTTTGTCTTTCTTGTCCCCTCTTGGATGCTCAAAGGCAAAAGAGGAAACATTTCTTGATACCTCCTCGCCTTGTGATCAAATGCCACTTTTGTTAATAGTTTGTGGCCACTTATAAGACTGAGAACAAACCAGGCTCAGTTTATCCCATGTTTGCATTTCATGGGGGTGTCCACAGACTACAGTACAGCAAAACTGTCAAAATGATGGTTCTGATAATTGATATGAGCACCTGTTTTTTATGTGCAACAGTTTTAGCATTTAAGAACAGAGGTAAGTTAGTTGCTTTTGTATTAATACATAATCCTTAAAAAGGCTCTCTTGCAGGGATCCTGCCATGGACTAATTCAGACTGGAAATATAACAAAGGAAAATATTTTTCCCCACTTGCTTTGTCCTGTTTTCCCCAGTGGAAATAGCTGTTTGCAACACACAAGGAGGGGATACTTTCCTAAGAGCTCACAATTCAGGAATACCAATGTGCACATGAAATATCTCAGAGTGGGGAAAGCCGGGGAGGGGGGGGGGCGGGCTAGTGATAGAATAGGCCCTCAAGTCCTCCCCAACCCACTAAGATACCTCATGCTTCTCTGCCCCTTCCTGCCACAAGGACTCACTTACCTTGCAAACAGCTGTCTCCTCTCTTTGTTTCTTTGCCTTTGAGGAAGGGAAAGGAGAGTTGGCTGGGAAATACTTTTTGTGCTGAGAATGGATGTTCCTGGATGCTATAATATCACGCAGGTTCAGACACACATCCTCTTTTGCAGAGAGTCTGGGATCCAGAAACTTTCATTCTCAGCACGAAAAAGTGTTTGCCGGTCTCCTGCTCCTCCCCCTCACGTTACTTTCCACTTAACTACCTAATGAAACCTTGTTCAGAGCATTTACATGCAAATGGGGCGAGACAGAGAGTGGGAGAGAGCAAGAGAACAATCCAATGCTCTGTGTGTCTGCGTCTGTGTCAGAGAGAGAGAGAGAGATCCATACTTCAGCCAGGGCATCCAAGTGGCAGGAGGGGGTGGGTGGAGTACGAAGCAAGGAGGTGGGGTTCAGAGATGCCTCTCCCTTCCCCACGCCCCACACCAACTTATCTGAGCACTCCGCCAGCTAGGCCAGCACTGAAATGCTGCAACTGCTACCATAGAGAGAGAGGAGGGGGCTCTCCAAACTGTATGTGTGTGTGTGTATCAGAGAGAGCATGTGATCCTTGCTTTATTTGGAGCACTGAAGCTGCTGGTGAGGGGGGGAGCCACCTGAATAGGCATTTTTCTCCTCGTCCTCCCCATTCAAGCAGCGGCGGGCTGTGCAGGACAGCAGGGCCTCTCATTTCTCCCCCGCCGCGGTAAACTGCAGCTTCAGTCAGGGCATTCAAGCTGATGGCGGCAGCAGCCACCTAAGCAGCCATGATTGCCCCCTCTCCAACCAGCTAGCCAGCACCACCTGATCTGCTTCCTGCCTGGTCAGCTGGTTGGCGCAAAGCCTTGCCATTCTTCTCATCATAGTTGTCCTCCCCACCCAAGCGGGTTCCGCAGGACAGAGACATTCCTGGCCTGGTACAGCAAACTGTGACAGGCTGGATGTGGGTGAAGGGCCTGGTCCCACAGTGTTTCCTTGCTCAGTTGAAGTTCAACCCTCAAACAGTTAGGCTGGCACATGTAAGCGAGCAGCGCACCAGGGCCACAGCCGGCCTTACTGTTTGAACGCTCTCTCTCTCATACACACACACACACAGAGAGAGACAGACAGAGTTTGGAGAAACCCCCCACCCCGCGGCAGCAGTTGTGGGGCTTCAGTGCCTGAATGGCAGAGCATTCAGGTAAGCTGGTGCAGGGCGTCGGGTGGGGGGAAGCTCCACACCCACACCGCCTTGCTTCATAGTCCACCCCCCACTGCCTCGTTTTGTGGCCATCACACCAGTGCATTGCTCAGCCTCCTAGTTATGGCAGCAAGCAAGAAGTGGCGAAGAATGAAGTGAGGGGGTGAGGGGGGACAAAGCAAGGCAGGGGGTGGAGAGCTACCCCATCCACCCCACCCCACTCTGACTTACCTGAGGCCCCACCACCACCACCTAAGGCAGCCACATCCCTTCACTACCTTTTCCAGTTCAGAGTCAGACCTTCCAACTTCTCATGGGAAAAAAAAAAGATCTTGCAAGGTTGGAAGGTCTGAACTATTTTTTTACTGTAGCACCAGACTGCTTTAATTGCTCTGCACACGGCGATAGAGAACTGGGCCTCTGTGTATGCACACCCACTGGGATGGCGTGGGAACCAGAGTCCAGACTCTTACAGTTTCCAGGATGGCCATGTTGGCCGGATTCGGCCTGCGGGCCTTGAGTTTGACACCCCTGAATTGTAATGCATGCAGGCGATCTGCTCCAAAGCTGTTGGGGGAATGCCTCCTCCCATGCATACTTACTTACTTCCTCTAACACTGTAAGCTGGGTAAGGCCATCTCTCTTGGACGCTTTTGGAATTAGGAAAACTAGGGGGGGGGGGGAATCCGTTTCTCAAGAGGCCTCCAAGGAGAAGGGCGTACCATGCTTGGCTCTGTTTCTTATGGATATCCATTGTATGGTAAATACCACTCTCTTTAAGATGACTTTAAATGACACATTTTCAGTTTTATTTTATTAACAATCTAGTTGAATTCAGTTTTGGAGGGAAGGGGGTTGTTATTGAGACAAGGTGAGTTCTTAATGTTATTTTATGGTACTTATTATTTACATTTTTTTGTGAATGAGTTTTCTTTCTGCTACAGCTTGGAATTTTACCATTATTAATGGTGTTATTAGCTGTTTTGCCAGCAAGACAGTAAAAATCATTTAAATTAGTATTAAAAGCACTAGTAAAAATCAATTTATATTACTTAAAAATAACATTCTAAATTTATTACTGATTTTAGATATACAAAGAATGAATATATGAGCAGTATTTAGCAAACTGTATATGTTTGTTATAGCCAAAGATTCAGATTTAATCTAGAATACTCAGAAAAATAAATGGCAACTTGTAATAAAAAAGCAATGGCATTATAAGTTTTTTTTTGTATATATTTTTTATTTTACATTTTATAAATCTATTACATCATCCATCAGTTCATGCGTCACTTGTGAGTATTTCCTCCCATACAATCTATATTTGCCTTAATATATCCAAACCATACAGCCATATCTTTATATATCCTATCATACAATAAAATATAACATTTTGCAATAATCTATGTATCTTATATTCTCTCTAACTCTATATTGCTTTTGCCCATATCAGACTTTCCTGACTATTTCTTATTTCTATTATCTAACCGTTGATAAAAGGCTTCCCATCTCTTATTAAATTCATTTATATCTTTTTCTTTTATTTCCATAGTCAATCTATCCATTTCTGCACATTCCAATTTTTTTTAACCACTTTCCCCTCCATTGGTATTTCTTCCAGCTTCCAATTCTGTGCTAGTCTTGCCGCTGTTAATACATGTATTATCAAATAAGCATTTTCTTTACTATAACTGTCTGGTGTCATGCCCAGTAAAAAAAATTCTGGTTTCAATTCTATGTGTTGTTTAATCATTTTTTTCTAACCATGTATGCATCTTTGTCCAAAATTTTCTTGCCATTGGGCATGTCCACCACACATGATAATAAGATCACGGTGTTTGGTGACATTTCCAGCATTTAGCCGATTTATTCTTAAACATCCTTGCCAACCTCACCGGGGGAATATTCCATCTATAGAACATTTTATATAAGTTCTCTTTATAGGCTGTTGACATTGTTGCTTTGTAGTTTCTCTCCCATAATTTTTGCCATCGATCTAGGTCTATTGTATAACCAAAATTTCTTGCCCAGGCAATCATTGTTTCTTTAACTTGTTCTTCCTCCAATTTCCTACTCGGTAAATAATTATAAATCTTCTTTATTAACTTTTCATCTGTTCCTCTCACTATCTGATCTAATTTTGTTGAATTTTATAAAACCCATATAATTTCACATCTTTCATATATCTGTAATGTATTTGCATCTGTGTATACCAAGACAAATCAATCCCTTGTGCATTCAATTCTTGTTTTGTTTTGAGCTCGCACTTACATTTAAAATATCTTTATATCTAATAATATTTCCCCAATCTGCCAAGTTTGGGTGTGTAAATGCTTCTGTTGTGGATAGCCACACAGATATTTTCAAATAATGCTGTTGCCTTGTTTTCTCCCACATTAACCATAACACATTTCTAACATAATGTCTCTGGAAGTATCCATGAATCCTATTCTTTCCATACCATAAAAACGCATGCCATCCCAGCTGTAAGTCATGACCCTCCAATGTTAATAACCCCTTATTTCTCAGTTCTATCCATTCTTTAACCCATGAAAGTATTACTGACTGGTAATAAAGTTCTAAATCTGGTAGTCCAACGCCCCCTCTATTTTTTGCATCTTGTAGTAGTTTTAATTTTATTTTTGCTCTCTTCCCCTGCCATATATAACTCACCATCATCTTATTTAAACTGTCAAAGTACTTTTTCTCTAGTTTTATTGGTATAGTTTGAAATAAGTACAATAACTTTGGTAAAATGTTCATTTTTATAACAGCTATTCTACCCATCAAAGATAATGGCAAGTGTTTCCATTTTTCCTTTAAGTGCTTGTAATAGTTTATCATAATTATCTCCCTTAATTGTTCCACATCATGTTGTTAGAAGAATTCCTAAATATTTTACCGTTTGTACTATTTGAATACCCATTTCATCCACTAGTTCATTTTTCTGTGTGGTGGTTAAGTTCTTAACCAACATTTTGGTTCTTTTCTCTATTCATTTTCAAACCAGCCACTTCTCCATATTCTTCTATTTTTTTCTATCAATTTGGGTCCTGATTTTTGTGGGTTGTCTAAGATAAAAACCATGTCATCAGCAAAGGCCTGCAATTTATACTTTTCCTTTTTGATTTCCATTGCTTCAATTGTATCCTCCTGCCTAACATTTCTATTCAACACTTCCAATGTTAAAATAAACAGAAGAGGAGACAATGTACAACCCTGACTTGTCCCCTTCTGTATGTCAAATTTTCCTGTCATATCTCCATTCAACATGACTTGTCCTGTTTGTTTATAATAAATTGCCTTAATCATATCGATAAATTTTTCCCCAAAATCCATTTTTTCCAGTTGTAAGAATATAAATTGTCAGTTCACATTATCAAAGGCCTTCTGTGCATCCAGGAAAAGCAATGCCATTTGTTTTCCCGGATGAGCTTCATAATATTCCAAAACATTTAAAATCATTCTCATATTGTTCTGTCTCTTAGGAAGAAATCCATTTTGACGAGGGTATATGAATTCATTTAAAAATCTTTTCAATCTTTCTGCTATTATCGATACGTATATTTTATAGTCCACATTCAGCAATGATATAGGTCTATAATTTCTTATTTGTCAAAGGTCTGTACCTTCTTTGGGTATTAAAGTTATATATGCTTCTGTCCATGAATCTGGTAACCTTGCTTTTAATAGGGCCCCATTAAATACATTTAACGTCTGTGAATCCAAAGAGTTCTGCAAGGTTTTATAAAATTCTGTTGGTAAACCATCCAGTCCTGACGTTTTCCCATTTTTTTGTCTTTTGATTGCTTCTATCAATTCTGTCATTTTAATCTGATCCATCAACATAGCTTTGACTTCTTCAAATAGTTTGGACAACTTAGCCTTTTTAAAGTATCGTTTAATACATTTTTCAGGAAACATTTCTTTTTCATAAAGTTGTTCATAATATCTTTGAATAATTTCTTTTTTCTCACTATTCCGGCTTTGTAAAGTTTCTCACCAAGCTGGTCCTGTGCTCTTAATTACTTCCTTCCTGTGGCTGTCATAGCATCGGTTCAGATTTAATGGCCATCACCCACTTCCTGCAGGATCGGAGGGCTTCCTGGAGTGATCTGGGGGTTTGTGACCCCCACCAGACCTTCCAGCCTCTGCCCTGCCTCTTCGTCTTGCCTCCAGTGAGAGTTATGTCCTCGGGGACCTCCTGCCACTGGGGTTCGATGCGGGTCTCCTCAGAGTCCCGAGAAGTTGCATCGTGCTGCTGCGACGCCAGCCACGCCCTGCAGCATTATTAGTTTTAATACTGATATCAAGAATACATCGCCATGTTTAATTTATAAATATTTTAAAATGGGAAATTACTTCAAGTGAATTATAATACGTTATAGTAGCATAATTATTAAAAATAAGAGTCAAGATAGGCAGAATCTTAAACCAAAGTAACAAATCATTTAATGAATACTAGAAAATAAATATTAAAATTAACATCTATTTCACTGTTTATATTTTTAGCAATTGTTGGTATGAAATCAAGACACTTTTCTGTAAATTTTTACTAATTTGTAACTACTTGTATGTGAAAATACATTTCTGTGATTTACTGTGCTTTGATTAACTTGTAAAAATAATAATTTTGCATAAAAGTTTTGTAAACATTAAAAGTTGTATTATTATTATTGTACTCTAACGCAAGAGAGGGGAGTGGGAACAAAAAATCCAAAATAAAACTTTGAGCCCAGTATATTACAGGAGTTTATTCTCTTAGCCCACTCTGAGATTGTTGACTTGTCAGCAAGTCAAAATGTTTGGCTCTTAGACTAAAGTCTTAGTACTTTTTGTCTTCTGGTTCCAAAGTATAGTGAGCATGGTAGGAGTAATTTTTCCCCTCGTATTACATATTAAGAGGTTTCCCGCTACAGCAGGATACACCACACACTGGCCATGCCCACCCCCAGTTTAGTGAATGGGAAAAAAGTCACAATACATCACGTGACGCCATGAGTTTGACACCCCTGCTCTAGAGGTATTACCCACTGTTGTATGCCTCAGGTATAGCAATTTTGACAGTTTAGGGCCAACCTATATCTATGGCTGAAGTGACTGAAGGAATACTTACGTAGTTTTGAGGTGATTGCTTGGTAATGGACAGCCTCCAAAAAAGTAAAGTTTCAATGCCTCAGTGCTCAGGATCTAACTTGGCTTTGTGCCTCCAATTGATGTAACTGCTTCTTCTTTTGAATTAGATGAAGAAGAGGAAGAAGAGGAGGAGAGCGATGAGGAGATGCCACAAGAATTGTCTCTTAGCTCCAATGAATCCAGCAGCCTAACAGCCGAGCCTATGGAGCCACCCTCGAAACTGGCACGGACAGATTCACGGGGCATCTTTGTGCAAGCACTGCCTTCCAGTTAAAGAGGAATAAAGGAGGGACTGAGTACTAAGTGGCCAGCAGGAAGTCAGGGTGCATCTTGCACTGCGTTGTGCTGCCCTGCGATAAAGATGTGCTGTTCCCTGTCTCCGAGTGGTATGCAATGCGCTTTCATTTCACCCCTGTCCCTGGCCTACCTGTACCCAATACAAACCAAGTCAGATCCCAGCAACATTCCCCTAAAAATCTGCCTGATACCTGGTAGCACTAGGGGTGCTTGATTAGTGGGCTGATCATGGTTTCATTGATTGGGTCAGTTTCTTTTTTTGACTACCTCCTTGATTACCATAGGTAGTCTGAAACTGGCTTAAGCCATGACCCCTTCACCCTTGGTTGATTTTTGAAGGGAATTTATGTGCTTGACCAAGCATGGTCCCAGCTTGGGAATGCATAAAACCCATGCTTTGAGAATATAAAATTGGCCCAAGTTTACCAAGGGCCTAGCCTTTTCTGCCTCTTGGCAGAAGTATGATATGCAGAGTCTCTGGCACACCTGAGTTAGTTGAGCCATTGAAACTGATTCTTGGTGAGTCATTCCGTCCACTAGTTGGATCAGGTTGAATGTCATTATATTGTGGGAAACTCCTTGTGTCTGCCTGTTCCTTGATGCTAAGCATCTGTCTTATACTACTCAAAGCCGCTGGACAAGAGTTTGGAATTCTAGAAGCTTGGACGGTGATGGTCAATGCTTGGGTATAGGGCAGGAATTTACAAGAATTATTCCAACTTGAGTGAAAAGTTTCTGTGTAATAATCAGCATTGAATTCTTGAAGCTTTCTGTGGCAGTGGCTGAATTTATAAGTGGATTTTCTCAGTGCAGTATATGCAATTGGGCTTTCAGCTATTCAATGATGCGATGTTATTTGGAACAGGGCAGCATACACTCTGTGCAGCTGTAATTGTATCCAAGTTTGGTTTGCCATAGATGTATACATAATGATCATTACTAGGACAAGTGCCATCTGCTGTACCCATCTTTTTGACCCAGCAAAATTCTGGCTAGCTTCATTTTCTTTTTAGAGGAAAAAAGATTTCAGCATCATGGTTTCAGTTGATACGTCTTGAAATTGTGTCTGCCACTCTAGATTTTCTAATAGAGCTCATTCTAATTCTTTAGCTGCTTAGATTGTCCAGTGCTAATTTCTCTTGGACAATTCATCCCAAGCCCACTGTTATGTTAAAAAAAATCAGCCTCACATTAAATATGGCTAAATTTATGGATGCTTAATGTACACTTGAAGTTCTACTGCAAGGTTTTCATTTTCTACTTTTCCCTACTTTTTGGGAGCAGGGTGGCAAGCAGGAGTAGCGTTCTGTTCATGTACATTATCATCTCTGAATACAATTTTTGTATGCAGCTTTCAGACTCTTGGTGCTTCTCCTGATGATTGTGATACACTTGCAACTTTTAGTCAGTTCTGGAATTACCTGAGATGTCATGAAATTCCACACTATTAGTGTGAAGCCAGCCTAAGTGAACCATTTTTGAACTCTGCTAGCACATAAAGCATAACTAACTCAACCTGTCCTGCTAATACCTTTTTTTTTCAAGCCTTACTTTGTAAAGTTAGTGGCACTAAAAGTACACTTAGCCTTGGCAGGTGCTGCGGTTACCTTTTTATTGACCAAGAAACAATGTTTAGAAACATGCACCTCACTGTTGCCTTCTTAAGGCCATTACAATGGTGGTGATTGGAGTGTGGGGTTAATTCTTTTTCAAGTGCTTGTAGTCCAAAGATTGCTGCTATACATGAATAAGCTGGGAAGTGTGTATAGGAACTGCTACAGTCTACACCATTAGGGAACAGGGTGCTTACTCATCTCAGCCTAAACTTATATTAGCCCACCTAATATGCAGACTAACTAGAAAAGAGAATGCAACAGAAACTCTACTGGTGGAAATGATATGCAGACATTTCATTGCCAACTTGCTGAGAAATAGGAAGCCAAATGGACCAGAAAATAATTGGGGTGTAAATGCATACAAAACCATAAGCAAGGATCAGCAATGCAGATTTTCTTCCTATTTGTGAAAGCCTAACACAAATGGTTATTATAAGTCAACTGGATTCATAGTTTACCAATTGAAATTGTTTTGACTTTACAGCTATTTAGAATTGAGCATGAAGACTTGGCTTCCATTAGCAGCAAAAGCTATTTTATTTTGCAGCTGGGCAAAATTACCACACTGCCATTCTTCACTTTTTGACTAAATCTTAAAGATTAAGTAAGGTATATGCATTTCTGTGAAAATAATTTGGTGATTCTGTGCTTTCTAAAGAAGTTATTTAAGCATTTATAGCCAATGATTCTTGAATCCAAATTAATAATACTACTTTAATATTCTCCTGCAGAAGTCTTTTAACTATGACTGTCAAAAGAAATATCTGTAGGCTTTTAAATGATACACATGGGCAGGAGTAAGCTGTCAAAACAATATCTTCTTAGGTTTTAGCCCATCTCTACATGCTACCCATTTAGCCCAGGCTTCCATGTAAAAAGCACTCAGTCTGATAAACCTTTAGTTGCTATTCCTCCTTAGAATACCTCTTCACAGTGGAAGCCATAATGAAAGAAACCCATTTTTAAAGTGTCTTTCCATCTTCAGCTAAATAGGCAAGCAGCTGATCCAGCTGCTTCTGGTCCAGGATAAGTTCCAATGCAACAAATGCAGCTTCCTTAGCTACAGGTGACTAATATTAGAGCACCAGGATGAGATACTTTTGGATTCTAGTCATGAAATTATTTTCTGTCCAATTTCTTTTGCTACAGCAAGTCAAATGAGTTTCAGGCACTGAACATAAATTTATTATCTTGTAGTCCCTCTTAAATATGTAATCCTAACAAAGCTATTTCTAGCATAAAGCTGTCTATAGTAGCCCAAGTTGTGAAGTGGCACAATCTTGAAAGGGAGTAAATAGAGGGAAAACACAAGTTTGGATCTTTTTGCTTTGCTCCCAAAGCAAAATGTTGCCTTCAAGGAAAAGTTTTGCACATAAAGCACCTCTTAGTTTTGAATTACAGCATGGATAGAGAAAAATTCTCCCTTCTCCTGCCTTTACTAGAGGTGTGAGCCAATACCCCTTGCATAAGAACCCAGTCTCTCAGAGAAGCACCTTAATTCCCCTATCTGGCTCTACTATCATTTTCATGAACAATTTGTAGTAAAGTAGCACATAGTATCCATGGTTTCTACAGTATGTTTCTTGTGACATACCTAAAATTTCAACTCCATTGTCCTGGACATGTGCATACCTTGGTTTGTTGGATGTATGAGTATCAGTGAATAGTATGTTTTGTGCTCCAACAGGATAACCAATGATATCTACAAGGATAAGCACTAATCAGGTTTTGAGAAATAGATTCCTCTGTTCCAGCATTTCCCCAGTCCTTGCTCTCCAAAATGTATGCAGATTAACATTTAGCTTTATGACAGTCCCAATTCTGGTAAAGAAAATGGATCTAGTTGTTTGCAAAAATCTTGCTTCTGTGAGCTAGCTATTCCTTCTTTATAAACTGCATAATTCTGGATCCACCAATCATACAAATCCAACAACATGAATAAGCTTACCTTTGTATTCAGTTGCTGCCTTACACAACAAAATCCTTTCCCTCTGAACCAGGATTATCTCCATTCACTAAGCAAATTAGCTGCAGAGCAGCTAGGAATAGTTGTTAGCAAACCCAAGTCAGTCTGGATACTGCAGACTGCAGAAATACTTGCCGAGTATACTTAGTAGCCCACACAAACCAGTCCTGTCCCCTCTGCTAGTAACTAAGCAAACAGACCTGATTACTTGCTACCCTAGTGAAAGTAATCACTCTTCTGGTTTGTAACTGAATATTAGATATTCTAGTTTTAAACAAAAATATCTGTGCTTTTCTATGTAATAACTAATTCTTGTTCTATAAACCACCTAAATATTGTGAGATTGGTGAAGATAAATTACTTGATATTTTTGGGTTTTTCAACCATCATGGCCTTATTTGTTCAATTTTTCCAGTGTTTTAAACCTGTGATATAGATGTTTATTGCAAAATCTACATATTGTATAAAATATATATTTTGTGTCAATCTTTTGTGCGGCGGCAACAGCAGCAACTTTAGCTGTTCTATAGACTTCAAGTGGAGTCTGAAGAGCTTTGTAGGTGTCCTGGGTCCATGAGATGGGCAGTGCCTGTGGTCAAGATGATGTATGTGTGTGTAGTCTAGAGTGCAACAGCTGTTTTCTACCTTTTGTAGTTCTTTCTTAAGAAATAAATTCAGCCGTGTTCTTTGCCTAGGATGCTGCTTGCTTACTGTTGCAAAAATGAGTTTACATTTCAACTGTGTGCAAAATTAAAATCAAGGGATCTGCTTGGCAATCCCAACATAGGTTTTATGACTTGGATAAACTTTAGGAGGTTCCCAAACTTTCATGGTTCAGTATCCTGGATACTGTAGCAAGCTCCCTAACAGTTCCATTTATTAAATATCCTATGCTGCCCCTGCGAATTTGCTGTGGTGCCTGCCATGGCACAGGGTTTGGGAACTACAGATCTAAACATATAAAGAGGGTCAGAGCTATATTCCACCCTTCATACAATTTAGAGACAACGAATAGCAGGGAGGAATAAATCAATTTCATATCTGAAGCCATATTTAAAAATTCATCTCCTGGTACCCATCCCAGCAGAGCTATTTAGATAGGATGAATACAATTGATGTTTTACATAGCTATTTCAAATGAGCATAGCCTTAAGGGTTTTTTTTTCTGAGACAATCAAATGCATTTGGCTCCCTTTTGCTATTTCTTAGTTGTTGTATAGCTTCTGCAATTAAATCGGAAGTTTTCAGGCAAGTAGGTTTCTATTGGAGTTATATAAAAAGGCTGCTGCTCATAATAGTAAAGTGGAACACATGTTAAACTTCTTAGGGTCTGAAATTCCTATAGTGGTATTTTTGCTAATATATGAATTTTATTCATGAGCTGTGGCGACCCCTAATAGGAACAGCTGAAAGAAGAAGAGGAGGACTATTACTTCTGGTAGTTGCTAATGAAAGGGAAATGATGCTTCCTCTAATACCCATATTAAATTTTAATTACCTTCCCATCTTTTAAGATGTTCTCAGACATTATGAAAAGATATTTATAATTAAAGTTTTTTATACTACCGTATCTGAAATCACACAATTCAGAAACACCTTGCTCAAACTGGGCAAATCTAAGCATGGACAGATCCTAGGGGACTCTATGTGCACCATGAAAAAAAAAGAATGTATTATGATAGCCAGTGTGAATTATGGAATGTTTTTGTATAACAAGCAGTATCTTGAATTTGCATACGCTTTCCAGATAGTAAACATTCCCTAATGCCAACCTGTGTGAAAATTCTATTGTGATGCTGTATTTCTATTGAGTTTTTCATCAAAGAGGAAAAGAAGCAACAAGAGTTAGTCTCAGTTTAAAATATTTATTGCAGGAAATAAGACCTGCTGAAGAGAAAACAGAGAAAACATTTGTAGTCAGTCCACTAGGTATGTGAGATGGGGTGGTTTTTACATTTAGGAAGGAAAAAATTGATAAAGTAACAAGTACAAAATGACACTGAAACAAGAAAGGGATTTGGTCTCCTTAAACAATATTGTTGCCTTGGAATAATTTGTTCTTGCATTAGACGGAGTCAAAACTTACAGGATATCCCCCCTATACCTTGTAGCTTCACCAAATACAGATTACTACAGAAGGTTAAACAGCTACTTTCTGCTTTTTTCCAATCAGCTGAAGTTGAGCCATCCTAAACAATAATCCTAGTCTGTAAGGAAAAGTTTGTTTTTCAGAGTCTCAATCAACCTCGCTTTTTCACATATACACCTTCCCCAACAGTAACAAGGAAGAAGAGGATGTGTTTCTATTCACAAAATGTAATGTTTTCAAGATCATCTAGGCAACATCTATTCTAAAGAAATGGGAAAATTTAAAATGTTTAACAAGGAGGTAGTTGAATTGGACATACAGTTATGGCAAAAAATGAAGAACTGTTGTAAGTTTTACTTCTGAATCAGATCTCATAAGACAATCCATGTGTAGCGCTCATTGTCTGCTAGGAATTTTAACGAACAACCTGCATTTACAAAGAAAAAAAAATTAGCCAAGAATGAGTGTCCTTGCAATAGAAGTCTAGCCAAAACTAACTACATTATAAAGTCATCTTGGATGGAATTTCTGGAAATCTGCTATCTGAAACCAGAAGCTAAGATAGTAATTAACTGCTGCTACTTCACGGGCCATGATCATTCAAAGAGATTGAATGAAATCTCCAAAAATCCAGACTCAAGAGATGTCTACGCTCTTTAACATTTCAAATTTTCTAGAAAAAGTATCAATTTTTTTTCATAAAGAATTGTCAGAGACAGAAAGCACCAAACATTTATTTGATTGAAAGCTAGCTATTATGTCAATATTGGTAAGCCAATTTAATCAACTGATTGTGATGAAACGTTCACAAGACAGAAAATACCTTTGTGAAGGGCTTCATTGGTCATACGGTTGACATAGCGAACACTGCTCTCTGGTACAAGCCACTTCATTACCATATCCACACAGCTTTTCCGGTAAGAGCTCCACACACTGCCACTGAGAGACAGGAATTAGGGTTAGTTAGCAAGCCCAGAGTTCATACATGGATAATTTTGATATAACATTTAGAATCATGGAAAAATACTTGTCCTCAAATGTAAGATCATCAGAACATGGGACAGATTATTCCCTATGTTCCTTTAATTTCGCCACTATATAATAATGGTCACTATTCACTTCAATCAGGAGACTGATTGAATGGTATCTTTTGAAAATCTTTACAGAAAGGAAAATATGTCTGAGGAAAAGGGCTGAAGGGCTGATTTTCATTAGAAAAGTTGTAATAGAAAAATGGTAAAAAAAGAATTCAAAGATAAATATACCCCCAGAAAAATAATAAGTCAACCCTGTCTTACCTGGTCTGCCCTTTGACTTCTGTGAGATCTCCTACACTGACAGTGACAAAGATGCCAGTATTCAGATCCCATGCCACTTTGAGGCTGGTGTGATATGTCTTTGGTCTGCAGATGATAACAATGATTAGGAGACTACCCATCCAATAAACTCAGACAAATAATACATCTACTTATGTTAACATTTTCTCAACTTTATACAGTTACTCCCAAGAAATCATTTGCTCATATAGATAGCATATATTGTCTCCAAGCATTTTAAAAATGTATTTTAATATCTGGGATATAATATTTTAAATTTCTGGTAGAACTGCAGACCTTCAGATTTGTTCAATGCTTCAGAATATGCAGAAGCACTTGGGGGTTTTAAAGCAGTTGTGCCTTTTTGCAGGATTGCAATGTTGCAGCAGGAAGGCTTGTGCAGCAAACATACAAATCCAAAGAACTGTTTAGCCTGGCATTGGACTCACCTGAGTTGTCCCTCTTCATCTGGAGAAGGAAATGCAAGCAGTAAGAGTCCAATATTGATGATGACTTGATTAGTTTCTGGACATACCTAAAAGACACATTTAAAAGAATTGAATAAGCTGCATTCAGCTGGAGAACAAAGTTCTATTCTTATCTAAAGGGAACTCATGGTTAAAACTGGAAGGAACTTAAGAAAACAAAGGGTTGTTCATGCTCCTGTGTTCATCATTCATGCTCCTGTGCTACATATGAGATATATAGTGTTTTTAACACTCATAAAACGAAAAGAAACACACTAAGCAGGAACCCTTGAATTTCAAAGTATCAAAATATAAGCCATTAAGTTTGTTGGCTGTTCCTAATATGTAAGTCAGCTTTTATTAAATGAATAACATTTTTCTACTCTGCCCCTTACTAGTCAGAGATTTCTCAGAAGTAATTCTCTTTTCTACTCATATCAGCCATTCTAAAATGGCACAAATAAAAACTTTGTGTGAACAAGAGTGATCAGAGTGATGAGCCAGCAATCCACAATAAAATCATCACACTATTAATATCAAGGAAATGTTGCCTGTACAACCTTATTCCAAATTTTACTCCTTTTATTATTTCAATCTAGATAAGTCAAACTGTGAGACTCACAGGTCACCTTGAACAGGAAAGATTAGAACTGATGAGAGACAGTACAACTTGGCACTGGGTACAATGAATCAATAGTAGTTATGCCAGAGTTTTTAATTAAAACTTGTCACTATTGATTAGAATAGTCAACATAAAGCAAATTGGGAACATTTATTTTCTCCATTTCTAGTTCTAGGTACTAAAGGAAATGTTCATCTTTATTCTTTAAAAAGAACTGTGAGGTTCTTCACCAAGCAGCTTTTTTTTTTCATAAATCAGAGTGGATATTGTCTGTCTATATCTATCTATTATCTATGCCTCCAGTTGCAACCATGAGATTCTTTTACTCTCCTGAATAACTTAAGTTTTACTCTCCACAGTTAAATACTATATATGTAAGTTAGTCTCTCAAATGTAAGTTATTTTGAGAATATGTGTTAAAAGACAACATAAAATGTAAAAAGAAAGCATTTTCTATTAGGAATGACCACAAATTTATATAGAAGCCATATATCTCTTAACTATAAGATCTTCTTGGGCTGTAAAAATACATTAATTCTTAAACATCTTTATTTTAATAAAGTGTCTTCCAGAGATAGAATACAGCAATGAGCATCACAAATATGACACAAAACGAAACTGGGCTAAGAATTCTGAGGTAGATATGTTGGGAAAAGTCTGGTCTAGAAAGCTGTCAATTTGCATTACAGTGGTACCTCTACCTACGAAGAGCTCTAGTTACAAAATTTTCGACTTACGAAAAATAGTCTCTACTTACGAATTATGTTCCAAGATACGAAAGTATCTTGTTCTCAAGCGGCCGGGGGAGGGGGGGGCAGCTCTGCAGCGGCTCTTCTCCCACTGCCCAGGTGCTGCTGATGGGGAAAAGTGGCTCCAGCAAGATGAGCATGCGCTCCATCGCGCTTAGAAATCCCATGATGCCATCGCGGGATTTCTAAGCGCGATGGAGCGCATGTTCGTCTTGCTGGAGCTACTTTTCCCCATCAGCAGCACCTGGGCAGCGGGAGAAGAGCCGCTGCGGAGCCGCGCCCACCCGCTTGGAACGGATTAGGGCATTTAAAGGTAAAATGCATCTCTACTTATGAAATTTTCCAGTTATGAAACGGCTTTCGGAACGGATTAATTCCATAAGTAGAGGTACCACTGTATTTTTATTTATACTGTGTGGCATCCTTTGGGGGTCCATTTCCACTCCCTTTTAAACATACAGATAGCAGTTTGCCTCATACCCACTCTGTAGTCAAAACTATTGAAAAGCAAATCATGACAGATATGGACCAATTTTGTGAACGGTAAGGGCCTTTATTTAAGAATAAATTTTAAAAATCTGGGTTTAATTAGAGCTAACTATTTCAAGCTATGCTGACACTCAAGGGGATTGCAAGTCAATACTCAGCGCTTTGGCTGAAGGTGTTTATACTGAAGGTGTTGAATAATCGCCAAAAATAATTTAAGTATGTTAAATTTATACCCCATTATTTTCAAAAACAAATAAAAAATATCCTCAAATATCAGGCCTGGAGAACAGCATCTGCATTTTTTTAATGAGCCAAGAAGCAATACTATAAAGGTCCTCAAATAAGATATCATTAAACAAATGTATCATATTCCTACCTCCAAGATGACAATGTCATAGTCACTGAAGGAACAAAATTGCTTGGACCATGAAGCATCATTTCGAATCACTTCATTAATAACATATTCAAAATCCAAAGTCAACTGTTCCACTGTTAAATATTGGCCCTGGAAAAGCAATAAGAGAGAAAGGGAAGAATCTGTATCAGTACTTTATGGCATAGCCTGCTCCTTGGCAAAAAAGCATTTAATTTTTAGAAAGTCATTATACAAACAAATATAACTGCTCTTCTGTTTACTCTTCTAACATTGAATCAATACTCCTCTATCCCAATTCATTTTTTCCTGTCAACAAGCTATCTTGTGCAAAATCTCCATAATTTACTAGCCCCAAAAATCTGACATAACTGAGTGTAATACGACACCACAAACTATTCCAAACTCTTGTTATAATTTTTGTACATAGTTTTGAATTATGGCAAGGATTAATGTATGTAGTCATCCATGGGAATAGAAGGAAATGTGAAGAACAGGTGCATAGTTGAGAATCATAACTTCAAGACATTTTGAACGTACATTGTTAATTTTACAATTCCAAGTACCACTAAAGGCTTAAAATCCTGCTTACAATTTAGCATGCTATTACGGCAACAGTTGCCTAAATATATTATAGCCAATATTTTTCTGCATATTGATTCACTTTTCAGATACAGAATGTCTCTTTGATCTGGACAGAATCAACCTCAAAAACTTATTCAGAAGTTCTAAAATTACATTTAAAAAATGGCGTGTTTTTTTCTTTCAAGAACAGATTCAAACTGTACTTAGAATGCAGCACAACATATAAAAGACAAAAATATTACTTCTGAAATCCAGGAACTGCACAAATAAATAAGCTAAGCTAAAGACTGTTTCCTGTTTCAAATCTAACAGAAAAGAGAGAAGAAGACCTAGACTAGAAAATCTCTCCCATTCAGAGTTCTTGATAAATTAATTTTATTGTCCTTATATTTTCTGGCTACTGTCCAGCCCTTGTATGAAGGTTAGGGTTAATTAGTAAATTACAAGCTTAGTATATACTAAGCCTGTTTAACCATCATTTACAGAATAAACTAGAAGTGCTTGGGTTCATAAAACCCAAAACTATGATTAAGAACCATACTACTCATAGTCACATAATAAGCTAAGATAAACTCAAACTATACATTTGTTAAACTAGCAACTTAAACCAAAGATGCTTGAAAATGTAAATCTGAAACATTTGAAACTTGCTGAAAAACAAACTGATACGATTAAAATAATCCCTCAATGAGTTTAAGACTGCTCCCTAATTTAAAACCACTATATTCTAACTAATCAGGGTATTATTAAAAAAAAAAACCTTGGACATGTGTATTTCAATGCAATGAGATCATATTAGATAAAACCAAAAAAGCAAGTAATAAACCAAGAAAGAAAGTAATGAAAAAAAATATTAACAAGGTTACATTTCCTTGAGAATAATTTTTTCGTGCTCTTTCTAAGCAGAGTAGCATCTCTTTCTCTCGGATCAGAAAATTCCTAGAAACGGCTCTTACCTCACAAACAGCCTTCTCCTTCAAGAGCTTCAAATTTCTTCCTAGGAGGTCTGTCACAACAAATGGCAAGGAGATTTTGTCATCTTCATATTCTGAAATAAAAAATAACAAAGTAAAAAGAGTAGCTATGGAGTTTCAAAAGAACAACTTCAAAAAGATCTTGCAAAACATTGAAGAATAGATAATAAAAAAGGGAACCAAAACCAGGAGAAATAAATGTATTGGAACAAGATGTTTCAAAGAGTATCTGTCTCCCCTTTGATTATCTAAGTTTAATGTGATTATTATTCCAAAGCATCCAATAGCCACTGATAGACCTTTTCTATTTTTAAAATCTGTTACATTAATTTTTTCATATTTTTTAATTACCAATTCCATTTACTAATATTCTTGCTTTAAATAATTTATTAATAAATTTATAAGATTTATGTGCTGCCTCAATCAAAGTAAAATGTCCTATCATTAGTGTACAAGACAAATTTATATCAGTAACTTATGTTTTTAATATGTTTGAACAGGCAAAGTGTTTGCACTGTAAAATAGAACTGACAGACTTCAACATGCAGTTGTCTGCTTGACTGGCTTCATCATCAAAAATATTTATTTTTGTCTTCTGAATTAGTTCTGGCAGGATACCATGATAAAATATGCAAAAGAACACACTTTGTGAATGTATTCTGAAAAACAACCAGTCAGCAATTAATCTTTCCTACTTTCCAATTTTTAAAACACGTCATAAACTGTACTGTATTGAAGAAGAACTTGTCACTGCAAATATTAATATTAAAAGGCATCACTTACTGGTTATATGGGAAAAATCCTGTTCCATAAATCCATCTGAACATATACCAGTTCTTATTAAATTTGGAAAACCAAATCAGATACACTCCAGTCAATGTATGCATTTTTACACATTCTGATTACATACTAATAAAGGACAATAATGCACAGGCTGAAATTTTAGTTTTTAAGAAAATCAAACATTTTATCAGCAAAGAAATTGGACTTTTAGGCTGATTAAATAACAACTGCTCTCTCATGAGCAAAACAGAGCAATTAATGAAAAGCTAGCAGAAAAAATAAGAACAAGATTGAAGGGATAAAACAAAGCAACTGGAAGGAAATAAGGGGGTTTTTTTCAGTTTTTTCTGACCTTCACACATTGGTAGACAATCCATTATAACAAATCAGATTGGCAACAAGAGGAAAAAAGTGTGAATGCCATAGATGGCCAGATACATAAGATGTCTTTTTAAACAGCACAACTATGTTAGACGAGAAAATCAGATATCTCAGAATGGCTACAGTCCAGAAATTTCTTCCTAGACAAGTTTTAAAATCATGCATACAAAAATATTGTGGTTGTCCACCATTCACATTTTACAGAAAGCAGTGCATAATATGTTACACAAAGACGTTTCAGGTTATATGAAATAAGACCCACAGAATCTATATACTGCTAAAACTCTTATAACTTTTAAAATCTATAACTGATACGTTACCTTAAGATAACTATGCCAGCACTCCTGCTTAATCAATTTAAATCAGTGCACCAAATTTGATTTTTTTGCACACACATATATAAATATATTTAGTATGATACAGAATAACTGTTAACTGTGGATGTTGCTAAGAGAATTATAAGCTATAGCCCGCAGCAGGCGCAAAAATTATGAGTCTGCTAGATCTATTAACTGTTACACAAATAGAATGCACAATTAGGATTCAAGCCTCAGAATAGTTCTTCAATGTTACATAGAAACAAGACATAATAGCAACTTTTAAATCCATTTCATTATGCTAGATATTTCAGATTTTAAAAATTCATCATGTGGTTATGCTATACTTCCTGATCTTCTGCTAACTTTAATTGAAAAGGTTGGGTGAAGTGAGAAAAGAAAATTAATGTAGTAAAAGATGACACAATGAGGAAGCCATTGTTTACAGCTAGACAATTGAGATGGTCTAGGAAACATCCCCAAGGTTGGAAGAACTAGCCTTTCCTTGTTCAAACAGAAATTCAATCAGTAAATATGAGTGCCTATCTACTGGAGAATATAGAAGTATTTTCTTACTGAAATTTGGCTCATGCCTGCAAATCCTGTCAGAAATCAGAAACCCACTACCACTTTCTTCCCCACACTCACCATCCTCTGCCTCGGAAAAATCGTTCGGCTCCAGGACATAACGCAGTTTGGTATAGTTCACATAGCCTGGTTCAGCTGGCAGGCTTTCCAGTTCAAAATTGGCTATGAAAGATTCTTTGGGGGAACTCCCTATATCAGAAATGCTACTGGTTCCAGTAGACGATGTAGAACTATGAGCAGCATTGCCATGTAAGCAAGATTCCAAAGTCTTCCTCAGATCCCAAGAGCCTAAAGTATCCTGGGCCAGAGCCCCAGAGTCAAGGAGGCACTTCAGTCCATTGCCTGCTGCTGCTGCTTCTTCTACAGGTGCACTGCCTCTGGCTTCCTTGGCCCTTCGGAAGATGTCTGCAACAAATTCCTTTGCCATAGCTACAGCAGGTGAAATATGGGTATCTATGTCCTGTGAAGGTACAGCAAGAGCCTGCGTCAATGGAGTCTCATTCTGGCAAGAGCAGTTGTCTTTTTCCAAACCTTTCTCTAAGTCTTCAGGACAATGTGAGACAAGGGATGTGTGGTTCACTTCCACAACAGGGACTCGAGTCTGGCGACTCCTGTCATAAAGAATTTGGCAGAAGTTGCTGTCATCTAAAAGGAAACAACAACAAAATCAGAAGTGCCACCCAATTTCTACAGCGCATTTTCAAGGGCCATTTTGTAATGTGTTGCTGACTAAATTTTACTCAGAAACCAATACATGAATATACACATACAAATAATATGTTTGGTTGTTAACTATGCCCGTGTCATTTTTCCCCACTGACAAGCTGCGCTTTAGTCTGTTCTCCAGCAAAGCTTTTTTTAAATAGATAGATAGATAGATAGATAGATATAGACTCAATAGCTATGACGATGAATATTCTATGACCAAACAATCAAAGAAAGTAGGTAGATCAGACATATGAGATAAGCACAATTTTTATTTTTCTTACTGACTTTTGAAGATCCACAATAGAGAAAACAAAGTTATATAGACCAATTATGAAAACTTCTAGTAGCAACTTTGACCATTACTGTTCAAATTGTCTTAAACAGTAATGGTCCAGAACCTAATTCTGTATTAGAATGATCTTTGGTTTCTTGAGGTAATTTGGGGAGAGGGGCATCCCCTCTACAATTAAGTATTCATTTTTATGAGGAAACTGTGAGGACCATGTCGCTGTTCAGCAGATCTCCTCAATGGAGGCCCTTATAGCCCACGCTGCTGTTGTGGCGGTGCTCCGCATGGAATGAGCAGTTAGACGACGGGGAACTGTAAGTCCGGCCGAACTATATGCCGTAGCGATACAGGCGTGTAGCCATCTGCCGATTGTTGCTGGAGAAACTCTGGTGCCCATGCCTTGGGCCTAGAATGAGACAAATAGGGCTACAGACCTGCGGAACAACGAGGTTCTTTTGATATAAATCCGCAGGGCCCGTCTGACATCCAAGGTGTGCCAACTCATTCCTGTGGATGGGACGTATTGGGACAGAAGTCTGGCAGAATCAGTTCCTGGGCTCTGTGGAACCAGGAGTTGACCTTAGGGATAAAGGTGGGGTCTGGACGGAGTACGACGTATTTGGGTGAAAAATGCAAAGGTCTGGTCTGGTCAACAGGGCTGCCAGTTCGGAGACTCGTCTCGCTGATGTTATTGCAACCAGGAACACCACCTTTAGTGTTAGGTAATGCCACTGATCTAAGTGGTTCGTATGGAGGCTTGGTCAATGCTTGTAGTACTCTTGTTAGGTCCCATGTGGGGTAACGATGAGCCGTCGGAGGTCTCAAATTTGTGGCTCCCCGAAGGAACCGTCTTATGAGAGGGTGCTGCGATAGTGGACCCGAGTCTTTTCCCGCAATTACTGAAGACAAGGCCGCTACCTGTCTCTTGAGGGTGTTAGGCGCTAGTCCGTTGTCAAGTCCTATTTGTAAGAAGTCCAGGATCCGAGGTATCGACGCCGACACTGGGTTCACTCTCCTTGGTACACCACTCGCAGAAAGCTTTCCACGTTGCCTGGTAAATCCTATTTGTCGACTCTCTTCTGGCCGCTAGGATAATGGTGATCACTTTGGAGGACAGTTTGTTCCTTAACAGCGATTCCTGCTCAACCGCCACGCGGTTAGTTGTAGCCATTGCGGGTCGGGATGTGTTATCTCCCCTTGCAACAGCGAGTCTGTCGTGTGAGGAATGCTCCAGTGTGGAGATACAGAAAGATCCAGAAGATCCGCAAACCACGGTCTGCGAGGCCAATGGGGTGCAATGAGAATCAGTTCGGCTTGTTCCTCCAGCATCTTTGCTATGACCCTCGGGATAAGAGGGAGTGGGGGGAAGGCGTATAATAGACCTTGTGGCCATGGGCAGCGTAGAGCATTCACCCCTGCCGACCCCTGAGCCCGGAACCTGGTGAAGAACCGGGGTAGGTGGGTGTTGTCTGGCATTACGAAGAGATCCGCAACAGGTCGGCCATAACGTTCCACGATCCGTTGGAACCACTTCGGGTGCAACCTCCACTCTGCCTGGTCCACTACGTTCCTGCTCAGCTGGTCCGCCTTCGTATTGTCCTTGCTGGCAATGTGCTCTGCCTGGAAGGAGAGGAGATGTCGCTCCGCCCAATGGCATAGGAGCTGTGCCTCCTTCATCAGGGCCGCCGATCTGGTGCCCCCTTATCGGTTGATGTGGGCCTTGGTGGCCACGTCGTTGGTCCATATGGGAACGTGTTGTTGTCTCACCGAACCCTGGAACCTTAGAAGAACTAGGCGTACCGCTCGGAGTTCGAGGAGGTTGATGCTGGCTTCCCTCTCTGATGTAGACCAATGTCCCTGGGCCATCTGAAGATCCAGATGTGCCCCCCAGCCAGCCAAGCTGGCATCTGTGGTCACTGCGATCCTGTCCAGTTCCCAGAATAGGCAGCCCTTCTTGATCGCTGGTGACTTCCACCATTGGAGGGATCGCCAGATCCCTCATGCTAAATGAATCCTTCGGTGGGAATGGCTGGTGCGGTTCCTCTGAAAGGGGAGCAGTACCCATTGCAAGGGTCTGGAATGTAGGCACGCCCACGGGACAATGTCTATGCACGAGACCATCTTCCTCAGGAGGCAAGAGAGCGTTGCCAGAGACGGTTTCGGTTCCCCCTGGACGCGATCTGCTAAGGCTTAAAGACTGGTCTGTCTCTCTGGAGACAGGAAGACCAGGCCCCTCTGTGTGTCGATCACCGCACCTAGGTGTAGGAGACTTGTCGTCGGTAAAAGGTGGCTCTTCTTGAGATTGACCGAGAAACCGTGGGCTTCTAGCGTGTTGATTACTGTGTGCAGATCCTGTCGGGCTACTTGTTGGTTGGCAGACTGTATCAGTACATCGTCGAGATAGCATTGGATTCTGATGGGAATGGAACGTAGGTGGGCCGTGATCGATGCCATGATTTTGGTGAAGACCCTCGGTGCCAAGGAGAGACCAAATGGGAGTGCCCGATATTGCTAGTGGTGGCCGCGATAGCAAAATCTCAAGTATCTGCGGTGCGAAGGACTGATGGGAACATGAAGGTAGGCTTCTGTGAGGTCGATTGATGTAAGTAGGTCTCCCCACCTGATTGACATCAGGATACTGCGTAGTGTGTGCATCTTGAAACACCGATACACCAGATGTTTGTTAAGACACTTGAGATCTAGGATGGTTCTCCACCCCCCTGACGATTTGGGATGACAAAGAGGATTGAGTAGAATCCTTTCCCTCGATGGGCTGGTGCTATCAGTTCTATGGCTCGAATGGAGATCAGGTGGTCTATTGCCTGATGCATGAGCGCCCTTCCTGCGGCATCGCCTGGTTCCGGGCAATGTAAGAAACGAGGAGGCATGGAGAAGAATTCCAGAAACAGGCCGTTGCGGACGATGTTGCAAACCCAAGCGTCGGACGTTGTTTCCTCCCATTGGTCGGTGAATGTGGCCAGGCGGCCCCCAATCGGAGGGAATGCTGAGGCGTTATTTACCGCGTCGGAAAGATCTGTTAGATCCTCCTCGAAAGGGCTTCTTGGAACGGTAGGACTCCCTGCCCCTGAAGCCTCGAAAGAACTGCTGATCCTGACCTTGTAGATAAGGTCTCTGGTAGGACGTGGATGAGTAATTCTGGTAGGAGTGGTTGGGAGGTCCTGTGCCCCAAACGAAGATCGCTGGGTGTACGGTTTGGTGCGCTGCTCGATCCCCCGAGCACCCGAGGAGTCTTTTCTTGCCATCTTTAGTGGTTACCAGAAGCCTCTTTAAAGGGACGCTGCCCCCTCTCTTGCGTTCTAAGAGCCGGGATTCCCCACTGGCTGGGAAATCCCCTCTGAGGCTTTAAATCGCCGGGGCTTCCCTCTCGCGACGGAAGATACCTGAACTTGCTCCGATGTTCGTTTTGGACGGAAGATTTGATTCAGTGAAGGAATTTCCCCTTCGCTTCCTCCTGATGCTGTCGGTTTGGGCTCAAAGTATAAATCTGCCTATTCTGACTAAAAAGAAACAGCTAAACCTGTAAACCTGTTCTCAACTGAAACTTGTACCCAGTCCCTTGAGAACTTTGAAGAGATTTAAGCTCAATAAGCCAATTAATTAAACTAACTAATCCCAGGAGAAGGATTTCCAACCGATCACTAGCGTGGCTGAGTGAAAGCTGGGACAGGGTGAGGTCTCAGCTCAAATTACAGACTCAGCCAATCGCTGTGAGCGGGAGGAAAACCCAATCCTGGATTCTATATCAACACTAGGGAGAATCGGCAGGTTCTGGCAAGAATTCATAAACAGCCACATCTCTCTCACACATACACACACATATGCAAATACACATAAACACACTTCCACACTCATTTACCTGATGTATGCACAGAAACAGCACAGGCAACTAAAGAGTAGCTGGTGTTAAGCAGCACCACTTGGTCCTTTTTGAGTTGGAATGCTGGCTGAAATGTGGGAAAAGGATACACCACCTGGTACTTCATGTGCAGCATGAATCCATGCTGCAAACATTTGGCACTTGAGTCACCTGAGAAGTATATGCAAGGGAACAACAGAACCAAGACAAAGAAAACTCTCATCAGTTGGGAAATAACTCTTTCTTAGGCATTTATTTATATTAATATTGTTGAATTAAATTTCCAAGGTAGTGTAATAAGCATGTTGCACAATGCACATCATCTAAGTTGTGATATCATGCTAATTCCCTAAAATAAGATTTTTGAAACCTTTGATAAAGAGTTCATTTACAATTACAGTTAGTCCTTGACTTACAACCACAATTAGTATTGGAATTTCCATCTTTAAATAATGTGGTCATAAAGAATGACATGTGACTGCACTGCTTAACGATAGCAATATTAGCATTCCCAGTTGCCATCATAACAGATGGGCAGGTTGTTAAGTGGGAAGCAGAAGGCATCCCTGCTAACAAATATGAGGTTAACGAAGAAGGGAGAAGGAGACCTTGGGAGATTTAACACAGGCAATGCACAAGTTGCGGAGTATTGCAGTGTTCTGTGAGTTCAGGGAGGCTGGGGAAAGAACATGCTGCAACTCAGGACATCACAGCTCTGGGCTACAAGACAGTAGCACAATGTGAAGCTACAGCTGTCCCTGGAAGCCTCAACCAGCCCAACCCAACGGTTCAAAGCCACCAAGCCTCAGGAGCATGGAAATTGCACCCTGGAAAGCACAAAAGAGCTTCTTGGTACATTATAGTTTTGGGACTGCATGAAGCCTTTGAGCTGAAGTGCAGTGCAAGGCTCAGCCTCTTATTTGAAGGGTAAAAAATATCCGTGTTACTCATGTTCAACTTACCTGGATGTGCAATGGCCATGTCCCGGCAACTGGGACAGTACATAAAAGGAGGCATAGCCACTGTGCTGATGTAGATATCTCTATGGTTTTCATCACTCATCATCATGTTCATCAGGAGGCCATTGGCTGAACGGGTACTACCAGGATAAAGAAATAGTGGTCATTCTCAAACAAGTCCATTTATATTTTTGCATTTGTAATTTTTAATTCCAGCTTCCAAATCGAACTGCAAACCTGTTTTAAAAGTATCTGGCAGACTTCCAAACCCTCAAATTAATCCTCAATAAATTCAGTGACATTTGTTTCTAATATACAGGAATACTAATTTAATCTCTGGTAACAAAAGGTTATGGTGTTCTGCTAAATTCCTAAATTTAATTTGCAACAATTCTGAAGCTGAGAGATTGTTTGTATTCTGCTAAGCTACAAAGTAATGTCTGTTTCCTAACTTTTCAAGTCACCATCTAATTTCCTAGATATTTATCATTGCTGATATGAAACAAAAAATATAATGTAGAATGCTTCCAAACACAGTAAGTCTGCAGTGGGATATAGTAGATAAAGGTTTCAAATGCAAAGTTTATTTTGCTAAAGAAACATACTTGAAACCAAACACGATGACCTTGGAGGAATCACTGGGCCATTCACATACAGTCAAGTAAAGGTCACTATATATTTCTTCATCCTGGAATAATCGGACCTGGCGGACCTGAAAGAACAAGAAGATACTTATTACAACACAGATGTTTTTTGAAAAAGGATTATTAGGATGTACAATAACTATGATAAAAAAACTTATTAATTTGGAGTATTAATTCCGATGTGCTTTATGGTTCTATAGCCCTCAGAGAATTCAGAGAATTAACTGTTGTCAAATGTAGCTACATGGAAAAGAAAACCAATCTGTAAAAGACAGATAATACAACTATTATGGCTTTCTGGTTACTTGGCATTTACCAAGATTATGAAGCAGGGTCAAGATTAATCTGACTAGACTAAATCCCTGATCTACCTATACAATTAATAAACAGACTCAATGAGAAAATGAAACAATATTATCTGAATCAAATACAGACAGAACTACTTTGGGAGCAAAAGCAAAAAAAAAAAAAGCAGGGCCTCCATTATCTGATTCTTCCCTTCTTTAACCATCACCTTGGAGTTCTGACAGATAGATAAAAATTACCATGGTTGAACAAAATATTTTGCACTCCATTTGCAGAAGTCTTTGGATGTTGAGTTGTTCAAGTATTTTTTGGTTTAACTGAGAATATTAATGTATCTGATCTAATTTAAATTTTAAATCAGCTTTCTATATTGGTAGAAATGGCTATTTTAAATTCAAATATTATCAAAATATAAACCAGCCCAGAAATCTGGCAATTAATCCAAGGAACAGGCATAATCATATGAAATTATAATCAATATATTATAACAAGCGCCAGTTTGGGACAGTGTTTAGTGGGGCTGGCCTAGAAATCAATAGACCTTGAGTCTACTGGATTAAAAAATCAAATAAATAAATAAAATGAATGTCATTTTTTAAAAGCTTAAAATGTTATGTCATCTTGGTTAAAACCTCTGACAAAATATTTTGTCTGAAGAAATACTGATGTAGACAGGTTTGTAAGATTTGGGCATTTGTTTTTAATTTAATTTTTTATTAATGCTATTGTTCAATAAACTAGTATAATAAACTATTTGGTACACTAAAGCAGTATGTACATAGAAAGACCAACAAACAAATGACTGAAGTTGATTTATGTTTATAAAAATGCTAAAGAAGTTTGTGATTATTTTTGCTAAATTAGATTGTAACATCCAATGTAATTTGTATAGTTCTTCAAAAATGTTACCAATCTAATTTGTCAAACTAACGGATTTACATTGGTAAAAAAATGGTATTGGAAGGAAAAGTATCAAGCACAAATTCAGATAGATGAAAATCTAGTACAGGATTCAGGAGTTTAGAATATGCTAAGCTATGGCTTTATATCAAGGTATCTGAACTGCCTCTTCTCACAATTAGCTATCAGAGAGAGGTTACAATGTGACTACCTCCCTCTGCCCCACTTTCTACAAAATGGTGATTTTTCTCAAAACAAAACAAAATTCAAGACCATGATTTACTCCTGCAACTGGTTTGAAAATGATTTAAAAAAAACAACAGTTTTTTCAGAATTATTCTTCAGAACTGAAGAAGCTTCTTGGATGAGAAGCAAAACATCTTCAAGCAAAAAAAAAGTCCAGGTGCCTTTTGAAAAGCACTTTTTGAAAAACCAGGATCTGGATGACTGAAAATTTCCACAGAAAGACACAGAAAAGAAGAAATGTAAATCTACTAAATGAATTTGGGGGGTGGGGACACACAAATATTGTACTAAAAAAAATTGGAATAAAAGCTATGTGTGTTCCTATTTTGAAGATGTTTCTCTTTATAATTGTTCTTTCTGCGCTATCTTTAATATCAGCTACTATGATGTTTAATCTTCTCTATATATTTTCTTTAAAATGTAATTGTTGTCTAATCATTTTAATCATTAGACAACAATGGGTTTTTTTAAACCTTTGGTACTGCTATCATCTTCTAGCAGCTTAATTCAGTATGTTCAATTGCTTTATGAGTTCCTTGTTTTAAAGGGGGAAAAAGAAATACCACAAACACTTGTTATTAGAAAAATTAAATTTACTCTGCAATAGTTTACGAAGAAAGTTTCCTATCTAGTTTTGAATGACATAAAAGTAATATCTGAAGATAAGAAACAAACACAATGTCCTGTCCCAGGTTTTCTTGATTATCCACCAGAAACAAGCCTATACACTGCAGACATGAGGCATTACCATTTGTTTTTCTAATATGACATTCAATTTTTTTTGTTAGGCAAACTGAAGCTCTTAATATCCACATTTCAAGAAATCAATATATGATGGTCACTAGGAAACATAAAACCACATAATAGTAAAAATTCAGCAGGAACATTCTGTTTCTGAAGCTGTTATTCTTCTCACAGGTCAGAGCATCCAAACATTTTATATGAGTCCATTCAAAACTCCATGCAAGGTTTACATTTGCAGCTTCAGTGCAAAGAAAAACACTCAATTGTTTTAATTCTTCTATCTTTTGAGCTGTTTGAATTTTTCAGAGAGCAAAAATTGAACTTGGGCTTAATACAAAAGGTCACATTTTGTAACATCTCAGTCCTATATATATATAATGTGTCGTGCAGTCCATACCATTTTTAGTTTGCTGTGAACATTGAACTCCCACCAATAGAGATGATAGATGTAAAAAGAGAAATCGTCATCTCCACTGCTGCTAGTATAGGACAAGACATATCTCCCACACTTAGAGAACCCAAGGAAAATGTGTCTGCAAGGCAAGAAAAGGCAAGCCAGGGTGAGACTGCAAGATTTTCAAACAAGTAAAGTAAATGAACAGTTAATCATCTCACACCAGGGAAAATAACTAATCCATAGCAAATTAAAAAAAAAGATTTGAATATAAACTTACCCAGCACATAGGAAATGTTCATCAACAATGCTCTTCAGAGACACACAAACTCTGGGTGGCAGCTTACGAAAGAGACGAGGTGACAACTGACCACTGATCTGTAAACAGGCATCAAAAGATCTCAAATACATACATATTCCCTTTATTCCGCAATAAACTAAATTTTATTATGATCTTTGACCACCATATGTACAATCTATATATGTATGTGTGTGTGAACACATGCTCAATGGGAATCACAGCGTTAGTCATTCATGGAAGGGATTTATTTATTTTGCTATTTACAATCAATGATTCCTAAAGGGAGTGCAATGAATCTAGCCAGAACAAATGCCCTACAATGTTCATGCTTAATTAGGGATTGGGAGTAATCACTTGGATTGCTTGTAAAAGACAATCTCCAACACTGAGTTGCCTTGATGCTAAACTAACATCTTGTTGCCATTTTGCATCTAGAATCTTTCTTTCAATGGATTTTTTGCCTAATCATGTACCATCCTTTATATTATCTTATTAGATATGCCATAGGCTGCCAGTTTTTCTCTGATGGTTATCTTCCAAGCAAATTGGAAGTTATTCTTGCTCACCAGAAATGTCAGACCTGTTAGGTTAAATGGTGATTTTACCGATACTTAAAGTTAACAATCTAGACCAGGCATGTGAAACTCAAGGCTTACATCTGGCCCACGGGACTGGTCTGGAAATAACAGAGGTCCATGGGGCCTCTACTGACCAAAACACGTAGGCCATTTTCGGCCTCCTACAACAGTCTGGCAGCCAAAAACGGGCCACAGGGGTATGTGCGTGCGCGTTTTATGTTTCTTTCTCAACCCAATGCACTCTATCTTCCTTCCTGTTGGCTGCTTTACACGATTCCTTGTTTCATCCAGTTTAAAAATATGGAACAGGCCTAATCCAAAGATTTTGCTCAATTATCTGCGGCTATAATGTAATTTGTTTAATTTTGACTTACAACTGGATTATGTTATCTCCCCCATAATGGTTTGTAAACAATATAGTGAGCATAAAAATTTAAAATACAAAACATGACTATATGTAAGTATGCACAAGCTATAAGATTTTTTTTAATGCAGTATGTCATGTGAAATCATCCAGTTGTTGTTTCTAAATTGTGAATTCCTGTGTAAAGCACAAATGAATTTACAGAACACACAGAGTGAAAATCAAATCATATTATGACTGCATAGTGTATAAATCTGGCAGACAGAAGGCAGCTTTTGCCAGATATGCATAAAACTCAGTGAAGTCAGTGAGATTTAATTGTGTATCCAGTTTCAGTCCAAATGGATCTGGTAATGTTTCCCCACAGCATGCATATTTTCTGAATCTTTCTAGACATTTAGCAATATATTGTGATGATTTTGTTGTGTTGTACAATGTTTCTCTTCACAATGGATATATGGAATAAAAAATTAAGGTTTTCAAAGAACTCTATTAAAAATGAAAAATGGGGGGGGGGGGTCAGCTAAAGTATTCTATACAGAGTTAGTTAATATTTCAAAGAACAGATTCAACAGGGAAAGGGGAAACCTGAGTTGATATTGCCCAAGCAATAACAAAGAGTGTACAATTTTGTTATTTGGGGATAAAGAAATGCCATAAATAAGGCAGACAGATTAATACATGAAGAAGACAAAAAGGGAGGTATAGATGAATTAAAGTGAAATGAATTGTTTTGTTTAAACGTATTTTAAGGTTCTAAATGTTAATTTATCATTCAACCCAGTAAGTATAAATATAATACCCTGGGTGTTGTTTAGGTTGTCTTAACTCACATTAGGCTTTTGAACATCTCTGTTCTGACAATATTACGTACATAATTCAGATCTGCTCCTGTACAAGAGTCAAGCCCCATAGCAGCTGGGGACTCTACATGTCTTTAATCTCTACATTATGGAATTGAGACTATTTGTGCCAGAAAGTAAATCTCCTTTTATCTGGAATAGCTGTTTTGAATGCAAAGGAGAAAAATGCATCTTGAGCCTGTGTCAAATACCCACCATGGCCACGCCCACCAGGGCCCTCCTAAGTCAAACACAACTTTGATGTGGCCCTCAGTGAAATCGAATTTGACATCCCTGATCTAGACCCTGTCTTCTATCCTTATAATTCCTAGTTCTAACCTTAATGTTGCATTTGACATGACATGCTACTGCTTGACATGATTAATCTTAAAAATTTAGACTATCCCTTCTATGCTGCAGCTAATTAAGTAAGGTCCCAGTTGAATCCCATATAGTGGTGGTATCATAATTTTAACCTCAAACAGTTGAATGCAGTGCACACCTTCAGAGAAACAAAAAGACAGCAAAGTGATGCCACTCCTTGGAACAACCTGTAATATGCAGGCCAGGTATGGGACTATGTCCTGATGAATGAAAAGTAACTCCCACATAGGCAAAGCATTTGACTTGTTCTATGTTTTTGCTTTAAAATACCTATTACGAATTTTAGGTCATTTGTTAAAGGGTTACTTTTTGTTTGTTGATATTATCAATTTTTCTCCTTCATATTGTTGAGCAAAGGATTTCTATATATCCCTATCACAGACACTGACCAAATAACCATAAAGGAAAGGTGTATATTGAAGTTACCTTTGTTGACACATTACATAAGTGAGTTTACATAAAATTAATAGTAATATCTTGTATAATAGATTCTTATACGAGAATCACTTAGTGAAGATAACTCAAAATGCAGTCAAGACTAATGAAAAAAGATCAAGGAAAGTTATACAAGTTATACTATAATACTCATAGCATAATTATCTGTTATTTATTTTTATCTTACATCTAAGTATGCACATATTTATTTATTTATTTTAATTTATATACCTAGTTCCTATCCTTATACAATCATGCCTAATAAGTTACCCAGAGGAAAAAAATAATTTGGCCAAGATTAATGACTGAATGATTGAACTAAGTTGGAGTTTCGCTGGTTCAAGTCCAGCTCTGAAGGTATGTCCACAAGCCCTTTATTTGAGACAATGTACAACATTAAAAAACAAGATCCCAATAAAATTTAAAAAGATAAAAAATGGACATCTAGGCAACAAATCAACGTCATCTCAAACATACAGAAAGGGCCTACCACCCAACGCAATCCAAAGACTAGATTTAAGACCTGTTTGAACAATGCTAGGATATAGGCAATACAAATCTTTATGAGTGTAGCTCATAGAGAAGAGGTGACACATGAGCATTTCATGGCATGCCTATATAAACCTTCCAAGAAGGTGAAAGTTAAAGACTGGACAAAAATTGTCCAGAACTGTTAGATCCAGGAATTGACATACCACTGCTTCCTTAAAGACAGCAGAATTATCACCATCATCTGGAACTCAATACTACTATATTGAATAGTATTGAATACCAATAAGCAGATATTAAATCAAGAATTCTGGCCATTTCCTCAGGAGTTAAAGATTAAAGCTTGCCCCAAGTAACCAGGCATCATCTCTGCAAACCTTGCCCAGTTGGAGTCCAGATCTAAGTGAATCTAAGTGATTTTATCCACCAGAAAATTATTATTATTTACAGTGACTATGCACATGGCCTTATGACTTATCTTTTCTCAGGAGATAATTGGTCACTTTAAAAACAGCAATTGTCTGGCTACTGATGGACACAACAGAAAGAGCTGTTAATGCCACAGTGTATTCCTTGATATGGACTTTCACTTGTACTTGGTTGGATCCACTCTTGGTTTTCTTCCAACAATGCTCTAGGCATTTCTTTTAATGTTTAATTCCCTGGAGTTCCTCAGAAAACCAGAAGCACCACAGGATCAATGTACAGTGAGAGGCTGCATAGGAGGAATCTCATCCAAAATTTTCATCAAATGTCCATTTTCTCAATAACTAAAATCTCAACTGACTTGTCCACCAGATCCTCTGGGAAAAACCAGAGGGGCAGCAGTTGCAACATAACCTTCCACTACCAGATTACCGTATATTGTTAACTACACCACCACCAACAAAAATCACACCTTCTGTGCAACCCCTGGCACACTTTGGGCTTTCAATAATTAGGGGCATACCTATGGCTGCCATTAAACCTTGAACTGCTCCAGATTCAATGTCGTTAGGGAGCAAGTTAAAGTCTACAAACTCGTTTGGAGTTGGGCATTATCAAACTGAATACATAAATGCTTTGGGTATCCACTGCCAGTCAACTTAGCAATAGCTCAGCCAGGGAAGCTGGTAGAGCAGCACAAATCAAACTACTGCCTGGAGCCCAACTTAAACTACAGTGTCTCACATCTAGTTAACAGCAGAACAAAATATCTGAACACTATTAAGACATCCCAGATGACACCCACTCAGTTGTTCCTGGGATTACAGCATGTACTAAACTTGAAAACAAGATGGGCATATCTTCAAGAAGGGAACTCCCCCCTTGGGGCCACCCAGGTATTAATCAATATGCCAAACTGGTTGCCTTATTCATGATCAAATCATAAACAAAGGTAGCTCTATTACATACTGAGCTCACACTTTACAACAGCATTCAGGATCCCGCGGCACTAAGGATCCAGTAACCTGGCATTCAAAACGATTATTGCCACCTGCCCTCAGTTTTCCAGCATATTGGGTTTAACCTGCCATGACCTTGATGGAACCACCAGAGCCTCTCCTGTCTCTCCATCCATCCCCACCCTGCATTCATTCTCATCCTCCTCCCATTCTCATGGAACACAACCACCTTCACCTTCACTCCTCCAACAGCTCATAGGAACCTTCCCAGTTACTCCTGCACCCAGCAACGGAGGAGGCACCACCTGCCTTGGTCAACTACCAACCGACCAGTCACACCTTCTCTTCCCGGTCCTTCACAAACATAAACCAGTGTGGGTCACAGATCATGTTCAAGTCAAGGCCCCCTGCTCGGTTTCTTTCAGCGCAGAAAGAGAAGTCCGGGGAAACAGAACCTGGCAAACCAGAAACCGAGACTGAGAAAGGAAAAGAGCAGAAAGGCTGAAGGGCTTAGGCGGGTAACGAGCAGCCCCGCGGGGTGCAGGGCCGTCTTAACAGCATTATGGGCCCCCGGGCTGGGGCCCCCATTATGGGCCCCCAGTGTGCTGGGGCCCTTACGACAACTACTCACAGGAATAAAAATGTAAACGGTAGATAAAATTAAACATACATTTATTTTATTGGCACTTCCAACAGTACGAGGCCCCTATGCCCATCAGGACCCTGCGCTGAGACAGCCCTGCCACTCCGCTCCCAACTTCTTCCTACCGCACCTCGAGCTGCTGTGGGAGAACCCAAGCGGCCCCGGTGCCAGAGAGCGACTCCGGCTGAACCGCCGACACCCACCGGGCACGAGCCACGCAAGCTGCTTTCTCCGTAATGCTCGAAACGGCTTTATCGACGCCGTCCTTCTTCCGTTAATTCCACATTGGCCCTCCTCTCTCGTCCTCTCCAACCCTGAAGGTATCCTTCCAGTCACAATACCCAGCCGCATCCGTCCCCTTTCCCCTCCAGTTGCTGTTCGCACTCACCTTGATCCGCTCCAGCTGCCTTACGACGTGCTCCCGCCGAGCCCCGCGCCCCAACTCCGCCGAGCCCCGTTTTCCTCCCGAGGCGGAGCCCCGCTCCGATTTCGAGCTCGGCGCCATTTTCCTCCACCTCCTCTGCCGTTCGCCGCCACAACCCCCCTCCTCCTCCCCCGAGTCAGCGCCCACGGCGATGCTATCGCGCCGTTGCTGATTGGCCAGCCTTCACACGTGAGCAAGCGTCAATTAGAGCTCGCGCGGAACTTCATTTCATTTCTCGGTTCTCATTGGTAAAGGTAACTGTCTATCATCCACAGTACCACCCTGCTCTCATCTCACAGATGAGCGATATCACAGTTTGAGCGCGCGCTCGCTCATGCCAGATCTTTCGTTGGATTTCGATTGGCGAAATAGCCTTTCAGTTTCGGAAGGGGAAGCGAATGGGGCTACACCATTTTCAATTCTCAGAGGCAACGCAGGGTAGAAAAAGACACAGAGAAGGAAAGTATTATGTTGCCGTAGTAACATGGCTTGGTTTGGCGTCCTGTCAAGCAAGGACCCCAGCAGAAAGTACTCTGGAGTAAGAAACAGGACGTTATTGAGTTCCGTGGTACAGTGGTACCTCTACTTACGAAATTAATTCGTTCCGGAAGCTGTTTTGTAACTTGAAAATTTTGTAAGTAGAGACG
>JAEANM010000349.1:0-37929 GCA_017656035.1 Myanophis thanlyinensis | reverse complement strand
TAGTTTTATTGTTGACGTTTTTTAAAAAACGCTGCAAAATTCGGGATATTATGTCCTTGTTTTCATTGTAGCTGGCACACATTGTAGAGGCAGGCATAACCAAGGTCCAAGATCAAAGTAAGCGGTATCTTGAGTTAATTTAGACCTTGGAGAATGGGAATAATATCAGTTTGCATAAGATTGAAAAAAAAATTCTAATTTGAAGAGGTCTAAAACACTCCTTTGTTTTTACCACGTTCATACACTGCTTCATATAGTCTCTCTTGTTTTATAAGCTTTTATCTTTTTTATCTAACCACATTTTTCTTCTTTCTCCATCTTCCCCTTCCTTTCTACCTGTTCACTCAACCATTGTATATTTGTTTTGGGATTCAGTTCTCATTTGTTATTCTTTATGTTAGCTATTTCAATGCATTTATTTCATACCAAACGCTCACTTCTCTGTTCTATCCACGTTCATTTTCTACCTAGTCATTCTTAATCTTATTTCTTGCTTTACATCTTCCTAAGTAATCAACCCTCACTGAATTCAACTTAAACTTCATGTTAGCTTGTTTGAACAAGCATCCATTCCTTGCCATAGTCTGTGTACTACTCACAACTTTGCTGCCAGCATTAATGCATCTAAAATATCTCCTTTCACATCCCCAACTTTATTAAACATTCTACCAAAGTATGAACATTTTAGTTTTTATGCATATATAACTACTTGTTAGAATAAAACAGAATAAGTAAGCAAGGTATTAACTAGAGGGAACCTTGCAAACCAACACATTGTTGCCCGCTCTCCTTCAACTAGGAGATATATAGAACGTACTGAAACAGACTTTTAAAAATAAAAATAAAAAACAGATAGTTTTTCTCCCACGGCCATTTGAAGATTGGTGACTGGAGAATTTCACAGTCCCCCAACCAGCATCACAAACCTCCTCTACTTAAAGGTCAAAGAAATCACATCCCAGCTGCTTAGCCATCCTCACACCCACTTTGGTAACTTACTATTGCACCACACACCCTCCCATATGTGTTTGCATGTAAATTAATACAGGCTTTTAAGAGCCCGGCATCACAGCAACCTGCTATCGAAGCTAATGAAGCAATGTCAACTGTCTGGTCCGAGGCTAATGAGCTCGGTGGGAGCTCTTGAAGCAAGGCACGCCATTAGGACACAGATGCTTCAGAGGCTGGGCAAATAAACCAGGACAGTGGGCTGGAAGAAAGCGGGGAACTGCTGTTTATTCTTGACACCCTTCCCCTTCTTGGAAAGAACCAAAAGAAGGGAAATTGCTGCCTGCATTATCTTGGTCAGTCTCAGCTTCTCAGCAGATGATGAGAATTAAGGAAGACTGCCGAGACTGTAGTTATTTAGGGTGGCTATGGACAGACTCTGCTAACATAAGGTAGAGTAAGAAGATGACTTCAGCAGCAGATGCCTGACCAAAACAGGCTCTCAGCCTCCCTCCTGTTCATCCCAGAATCCCTGATTAGAGGTCAGAGCAAGGAACACCTGGTCCTTCTCTCCATTTAAAACAGTAATAAATTAAAGTTTTCTGGCTGGTCACACCTGGAATATTGCATCCAGTTTTGGTCACAATATAAAAAAGATGTTGAGGCTCTAGGAAAAAGTGCAAAGATAATTAGGAGACCAGAGGCTAAAACATGAAGAATGGTTGCTGGAATTGGGTATGTCTAATCTGATGAAAAGAAGGACCAGGGGTGACACGATAGTGTTCCAATATCTCAGGGGCTGCCATAAAGAAGAGGGAATCAAGCTGTTCTCCAAAGCACCTTGAGGGCAAGGACAAGAAGCAATGGGTGGAAACTAATCAAGGAGAGAAGCAACCTTGAACTAAGGAGAAATTTACTGACAAAACAATAAATCAGTAGAACAGCTTGCCTCCAGAAGTTGTAGGTACTTCATTACTAGAGATTTTAAAGAAGAGGCTGAATAGCCATTTTTCTTGCTTTTTAAGAGCGTGGCCAGACCCAACCTCCCAGAACAATGAGCATGTTTTACTGGAAGATCCCATTCTGGGACCCAGACTCTGCCCCCCATTTAAATCCCAGGACTGCAGTGCAGATGAATGAGAGGCCAAATAAGATGAAGACAGATTGAGCTGAAGGAGCTGCAGTCTGATAGGACTCAAAGCATGTCTCGCAAACTAATAAATCTAACTTGTAAAATAAAGTGGCTGTGGCTGAAGTCAGTCATCATTGAAACATTTTGTCCTTATGCTTCTCAAAGGTCTAATTCTCTGTTCTATAATTTTTTCATAAATCCATCTATTTCAGCCCTCCCTGACCTGGCACCCTCCACATCTATTAGAACTACAGCCTTCAGTATTCCCTGGCAGTTTGGCCAATTCTAACAAATGGGACCTAGAAGGTGCCAATTCGGAGAAGGTTTGTTTCTTGTTCAGGCTAAAGTCATCTTATGTCAACCCCATTTTGATTTGGGGAAATAACATTTTTATCTGTGTCTATCTTTGTGCCACACTCTGAACCCAAACCAACCAACCCACATTTTAGTACAGGGGTGTCAACCCCTAGTACAGGGGTGTCAAACTCAATTTCATTGAGGGTCGCATCAGGGTCGTGTCTAACCTCAGGGGGTGGGGTGGGGTGAATGGTCAGCTCGATGTCACTCCTGTTGGCGCCGGTGGTAGCCCCAGTGGTCTGCCAGCGAAAACAGGCTCCCGAGCTCCATTTTTGGCTGCCATGGCTTCCTGCAACCTTCTCCGTTTTCATTGGCAGAAAGTTGCAGGAGGCCGTGGTAGCTGAAAATGGAGCTCAGGACCCATTTTTGCAGGCAGAAGCACCACAGGCCTGTCCTTTGCTGTTTCCAGGGCAGCCCCACATGCCAGATCTAAGTACCCCATGGGCTGGATTTGGCCCCCAGGCCTTGAGTTTGACACTCTAATATTTTTTGTTCCTCCAACCAGTGTGATTGGTTGGTTTACGGCTTGATGTATCATAAAAACCCAAAACTGAGAAAATAATGGTCAGTTATCAAACTATAATGGGCTATCAAACCCAACTCTCCATTTAGTGAAGGACTCCCTGAAGCAACTTTTATTTATTTGTACAATTTATCAGCTGTCCATCTTGTGTCATGATAAGTCCAGGCAGCTTATAATATTAAATGATAAATCTGTATAATTTATAGTAATATAAATACGGAAATATCGGCTGAGCTAAAAGGATGGAGGGAGGGAGAATGGTGAGAAATGGAGAGGGTGGGATCTGTGGTTAATCTATCAACCAACCCCAGTGTGAAACGCCTCATTGGAGCCCCAGGCAAGCCAGGTCTTTAAGCTCTTAAGGAAGGCCAGGAGGGGCTGACCTTACTTTGGTAAGGGACAACGGCACAGAAGGCTCTTCTGGACCCCACCAGATGGAATTCCCTGGCTGATGGGGTCCAGAGCATACCTCCACTGTGGACACAGCTGGGGCAAGCCAATCCTAATGGGAAGAAATGGTTCTTCAAGTAGTCTGGAAGAGCTTTAAACGTGATTAACAACACCTTGAATTGCACCCAAAAGAAGGCTGTCAACCAATGCAGCTTGTGAAACAGTGGTGTTACATAAGCCACTCTTGGGGCCCTAAGAACTGTCCGCATCAGCTATAGCTTCCAAGCACTCTTCAGGAGTAGCCCCATATAGAGAGCATTGCAGTAGTCCAGCAGTGAGATGACTAGGGATTGAATGACTGTGTTTGATAGTTAATTGCTCAGTTAACCCTGGGTAAGAATGTTCTTCAAATACAGACGATGCATTCATTATTCTCATCACTTCATGTCACCCTTATGGAAACAAAAAGGAGTGCTATCTCCAAACAGACCTAAATATTGAATGCTTTGTATGAATCCATGACATTATCTGGTCTGGAGCACGATGAATATTCATGATATGAAAATACAATTCTTTCTCAACAGCAGACCATTCTACTGCGGCTGACACTACTGGTTTTCTGTTAAAAATAATATGTAAACCAAGGATGTCAAACTCAAGGCCCAGGGCCTGAATCCGTCCCACGTAGTGCTTACGTCTGGCCCATGAGGCTGCCCTGAAAACAGCGAAGGACCGGCCCGTGGTGCCTCTGTCAATGAAAACGGAGCTTGTGAGGGCCGTAGGCGGCACTCCCAAGCTCCATTTTTGCTGGCAGAGGGTTGCAGGAGGCCATCACAGCCAAAATGGAGCTCAGGAGCCTGTTTTCACTGGCTGAGTGCTCGGGCCACCAAAGGCGCCCCTGACACAAGTGCTGTCGCACTGGCCATGCTCACCCTGGCCACGCCCATCCTGGTCCCCCAAGGTCAAACACAACCCTTATGTGGCCTTCAATGAAATTGAGTTTGACACCACTGATGTAAACGTTACCTTAAAAAAAGAATGCCAATAGTATACTTCAGTGTTCATTTTTTTCACTTTCTAAAACATCTATCAGTTCTTTGTGTAACTGAACTTGACTTAAACGGTACATGCAAATACAATGTAATGGGGGAAGGAAACGATACTTTAATTCAACAAAAGTAATTATGCATAGAAAGGTTTCATCAGTAATGACCTTTTTAAAATACTTCCAACTAGGTGGAATACTCTTGTCTATTTCCTTGTAAGATAAGATGTTCTTTTTTGCAGTGCCAAGGTCACCTTGTTCAATACACCATGTCTCCAAGAAAAGAGTCAGTAGGTGATCAAAATTTGCTGCAAGGCTTGCTATGAATGGAACTATGAAGAGTAGAATGGGGAATTCATCATAGCTGCTAAGCTGAGCTGTGAACACGTCAAACCCTCCCAGGTCAACTAAACAGGGAAACACAACCAGATGAATTAATTCTATTTCTTAAGACTTCATTAATATAGGGTGACCATATTTGATAGCCAAAAAAGAGGACGGGGGGGTGGTGGTGGCATCGGGGGGGGTGGCGTTGGGCGGGGCGTCGTCGTCGGGGAGGACATCGTCGGCGTCGGCGTTGGGCGGGGGGGCCTCGGCGTCGTCGGGGGGGCAGGGCGGCGGGGCGGCGTCGGCAGCATTGGGGGGGTGGGGGAGAGGGGGAGGGGGATTCCCTTTGCCGGAAATCGACCCCAAATCCAGACTCGGCTGAGAAGCAAGAAGCTTGTTCCGACGACGCAGGCTCTTCCTGGAGCCTCTCGCTTTTCTCCATTTGCCCGGACATGACATCGCCACTTTTACGTCCAGTCCGGGGCGTCCGGGTAAATTTATAAAATTTATAAAACCCGCCCGGACACCCCGGACAGGACCTAAAAAGAGGACATGTCCGGGCAAAAGAGGATGGTTGGTCACCCTAATTAATAGAACCTTGCAAGTTTGACGGTATAAACTTCCCGCCATCAGTTTCAAATGCTTGATCTGTTAGGGTGTGTCTTTCCTAAATTTTTTTCTCTGACTGCAAAGCCACTGGTGGGGGAGAGGGGTTCTGCCTGCCTAGTCTGATTGTTTCCTAGGCAAAATAATCCACACATTCCCTTACAGAACAGTTGGATGTGTGCCAATGCATACACTCTTATTGTCCATATGTGGAGTAATTCCTTATAGAAAGCTGCACAGGGTGATTGTTCTTTTCCCCCCAACCTTATTTTGTAAAAAAAATCAAATGTATGGAACATCCATGTCCAAGATACTATTACATCTTCACACAATAACCTTAAGATTCATGCTAAAGCATTTCCCCCAATTTCCTAATCTCCAAATGTGTTATGTTTCATTACTTACAGGTTCATGATTCTTTTGAGAGGGATCCTGTGGATTGCAGTGTAAACCTTGGAAGAGGTTGGGATCAACTATAAGAAGAAATCACTAAGCTATATAATGCAAATCCCCCAAAATCTATTGTGTGGTTTAAAAAAAATTGAACATTAACTTGAAGAAAAAAGAGCACTGGATAATATGTCAAAAGATCCTTGGGCATAGAAAAAGCTACCAAGCATTACTTTCCACAATTCATTCCTGCCATAAACTCAAAGATCATAGTTTTCAGAGAATTGAATTTACCTCAGTCTTGGTAAATCCAGATTTTCTTCTGGGTTGTTATCAAAGGCCTTAATTCTCCATTATTTAACACAACAATACTAAAAGAGGGACATAAATCCATAAAGGACAGGCAGTCCTCGAGTTATGACAGTTGAGACAGACATTTATGATCATAAGTTATTACAACAATAAAGCAGGTCACCTTGTGACAGGACCGGATTTTACTACGGAGGGGGGACTAACATGGGGATTTTGAAACTGGGTCATAAATAGTTTTTGGGATGCTAAGTGACCAATCGTAACTCGAAGACTCCATGTATTAAAAAGAAAGCTTAGGGGAACATTGTGTAAAAGGACCACATGCTTAGTGTGAATAAATTTGTTAGTGGAGAATGTGCTCAGAGTCATCTTTCTCTTTAATTTTAAGTATTTGCCTTCTAAACTTCATAAAGTACAAGAACTGTAATAAGGTGTAAAGCACAATGAAAACAGTAGAACTGAGATACTTAAGTTTTGCCCATGATGGTTCTTGGACTTTTACCAACATGGCAGTTCAGCCCTTCATAATCCCATAGCATCACTTTTCACTTTGTAAAAAACTAATATCATGTAGAGGTTCCACATGCATTTCATAGTGTCTTCTTCCAAAATTTTAACCCATGAGATTACGGTACTTCCTTCAAATAGGACTGATTTTCATCCATATGACCACTGCAGCATCCCTACAATCACTTGATCAAAATTCAGATGATTGACAACTGGGATCTTTTGCAACCTTCTGACAAGCAAAGCCAATGGCAAAGGCAGATTCACCTCACAACTAACTTAACAACTGCAATGATTCACTTAACAACATGGTATAGGTTCTCCTGCTTGAGCAGGGGGCTGGACTAGAAGACCTCTAAGGTCCCTTCTAAGTTCTATTCTTATTCCTATTCCTATCCTTGGAAAGACAGGTAATAAAATGGGGCAAAACTCATTTAACAACTGTCTCACTTAGCAACAGAAAATTTTAGCTCAATGGTGGTCGTAAGTCAAGGACTACCTGTACTAAAGCCTCCATTTAGACACGAGGTCTCTGAGATTAGTAACCTCCTTAAAGGAAGGCGAGATGTAAATACAGTGAACAAGCAAGCATGCCTAGAAGTTGCACAAATTGGTGGCTTCGGTGAAGATTGCCTTTGGCACTCCTTTCCATTCGGTTTTTGAGCGTTGTGTTTCCATTATTTTCTAATGGAAAATTTACATGCATGACTGCTCCCTATCCTCTCCAAGATAATACATTTCTGTGCAAGGAAACGATCACCAACATTTGCACAAAAAGGATGCTGATGCTGATTTTTTCTCTGAATATTAATAAAGGAAAGAAATACTCAAAGCAACTCTGGGCATGAAAATCACAGTTGAATAGAAGGACAGTTGTTCAAACCAAGGAGAGCAATAATTATTCCCTCATATTCTCAACTACTATCCATTCACATCCACACCGGTCTCAGGACACTCAGCATATTCAGGATCCTCTAGAATTTGACTTATCCCCCTTTGAAGCTATCTAAATTGGAAACAGTAAACACATTTTGCAACAAAGAATTCCACTGGCTGACTATGTACTCCTTAAAGACCCTCATTTATCCTGCTTTGAATCTCCAAACACAGATCTGTTGAATGCCCTGGATTCTAATTTCATGAGTGAAGAAGAGTCAAAAACATCTATCCACTTTTTAATGCAAAATGTTTGGAGGCATCAGGTAAAGAATAGTTGTTATCACCAACATTTCCCTTTTCCACCAAACTTGAAGAAACTTTGTTTTCATGTAAAAGTAACTATAGTTCCTGGATCCTTTAGGTTGCCTTTTTTAAGCCCTTTCCACCAATACAGATTTCCAAGGAATGATGTATGGATTGAACTACTTGTTTGAGATGTTCAGTATATAATTGAGCATGTGATGAGAATATTGGCTATGTTTCAAGAATAATGGTGGTCCACCAGCCAGGCATCCCAAACAATTCCCTAGTCCCAACAGAAGCATATTTGTAGCTCAGCGTTGAACTGTTGAGTCTGTGGTGCTCTCTGATCCTGGTTGTTTTCTTGCATTAGGTAATGAAACGTCTGGAAAAAATAAATAACCAAGCTCAAAGAGCCCTAAGGACCCATAATTGCTTGGTCATTTGTTCCTAAACTTATTTTAATTTTTAATACCTCCACCTCAACTGGAAGAGTATTTCTGGAAATCTTAAAAATCCACAATACGGATTGTGCACTCTGAGGAGAGAAAAGGGAATCATAAAATTCAGCCTTCTCTTCAAGGTTAAACCCTCCATAAATTAATATTCCCTTTGTAATTTCCATTCGCAGGTGTGATCTAAAGGATGGAAGCATAACAATTTAGCCAGCTAACCTAACTCTTGACGTCCCCAACATCAATGCTAACATCGTTTCTGGGCACCTCACCACCCATCATTCATCCTCCCAGGCTCTGCAGTTTGGCAAAGAGACATCACTGCCTTCATTTTATAAGTGAAGCAGGAAAGAGACTGACTTAGCTACAGTCAAGAAATGAGCCTGTTTAGAGTTGTAAGCAATAATAAATCAAAGGCAGGCAATCTAAGGAAAAACACAGACATCCTCATGGGACAACACTTCATACACTGTAGACTAGGATAACTAATTTCCTCCACTTAAAACCCTCCTGCCAATTCATTATTTCATGTCATTATTTCCTAAATCCATTGTCAATCTTTTTTTTATTTTTTTAAAGATTCCAATCTTAAACTAAGATGTACAAATATATGTCAGTCAACCCTCACCCACCCAACCTCTCTCCTCTCTATCCTTTCTGGCATAAAGCCCACTAAACAGATTTTTGGGTGTTCTATGCTCACACCCAAGTACTTAATTTCTACGCAGAAAGTAAAGGGAAGACTTCTCGCATTGCCAGGGTAAGAAAAGCATGTAAAAGAAAGACAAATATAGATCACTAACAATTCAATCGTGCATTTGGGTTGTGGGAACTCTTAGATGACTTAATAGAGTCATGCATAATTGAGGGGCACAAAGGGTTCACCAAGTCTCCTTGACAGCTGTGACCCATATGACAATGTGTATGCGAAGGACATATGTTGCATTCATAGCCTTCCATTAAGATGTCCTCTTAAAATTACTAAATGGACCCACATATATTTGTAAGCTGTCTTCCAGCAAAAAAACTCCCCCCAAAGCACAGTAAAGTTATAGCAAAAACATATTAAACATCCAGTTTTGGGTACAAAAATAGCAACCGCAACAGCAACCAAGTACAGCAAGCTGCGCCATAAAATCAATTATACAAGCCCAACAAATGATGTCCCAGACAGACAGCTTGTCTGTGTATATGCCTAGGCTATCCCAATATTTCTCAGCCTTGGCATCTTGAAAGTGTTGTGGACTTCAACTCCCAGAATTCCCCACTCCAACACATCTTCAAGCCGGCAAGATTGACACTGGGCTAGACCGAGGGCCTTACTCAAAATAGCCCCCTTCTCAATACCTTTTCCACTTACAGTCAAATGGAGGGGAGAACCTGCAAGAGGATTTCAGGTAAAGAATATATAAATATGAAATACAAGCCACACTCTGCTTCTCATGGAAAAATACGTTCTAATCGTATTTTATATTCACTTCTTTTTCTTTTCCTATAGTTCTTTGCAACACCCTGGGCAAAGGGTGAAATTTTTGCCACTGTATGGAGGCGGTGAAGAGGACAAAGACAGTGAAGCAGATTGTTGTGGGTGTCAAAGGAGGGCAGGCCACCCTGTACACCCAGAAAAATGTGGTGAGTGGGTTTTTTTTTTTCCCCACCCCATAAGATGGTTGGGCTGGAATTCTCAAGATTTCTGGCATTGTTCAGGCTTTGCAGTCCAATTAACTGTTTGCTCTGTTCAGAGACCAAGAAACCCTGATTTCCTCCCTAAATACTGTAAATGCTGAGGCCCCTCTGCTCTCACCCCACCAGGAATCTTGAGCCAATATTCCTCTTGAGTCTCTTTTCAACTTGGGTGTTTTAGGGGTGTTTTGTCCCTCAATCTCCCCCACAGCTGACGGAGGAAGGGGCCAGCTCGCCTACTTCCACCCCAGAAGCCCAATTCAGAAAACCCCAAGCTTCCCAACAAGGGACAAAGGTTCCCACACACTCGGGCCCCGCACGATCGCAACCATCCCTTACTACACAACCCCGTCGGGACTCCGAGCTCGCCAACCCAGCCGGCCTCCTTTCTCTCTCCCCCCCCCCCAAAAAAAAAAAATCTCTTGGCCCGAGCGGGCAAGCGTAACGCGCTCCTCCCCGTCGCGGGCTTCCCCAGCCTGAGCCCCTGTGGGTGGGCAGCCCAAGGTCAGCCAAAAGCCGAGGGCTGCCTGCCCAATTCGGACCGCTGCTGCACCCGCGCGGGTCCCGGTCTCACCCTTCCCTCCCACCCCCCCTTATTCAGACAGGCCAGGCAGGCAGGCCGGGCGGAGAAGACGGAAACCCCAAGCCCGTCACACAACTACCGTGTGGGGCGCCTCGCCTCCAGCCGCCGGGTTGGCTTCACACTTTTTTTTTTTTTCCCTCAGCCCGGAGTACCTTAACACGATGGCTTGGACTACAAGTCCCATCTTCTCCAGGCGGCTGTCTGAAAAGGCGGCGAGCGAGGGTGGGGGCCGCCGGCAGTCATGAGGCGAGGGGCAAGAGGGGGGTCTGCCTTCAAGCGCGAGGCTCGGCGACCCCCCCCCCACTGCCACCCCTCAAGAAAAAACACCACCCCAAAAACGTTTCTCTCTCTCACACACACACGCGCGCGCGCACACACCCTCAACCCCGCCGTCTCCTCTCGGGCCGGAGAAAACGACCCGCGCCAACCCAGGGAGGCTCCCCAAGGCGCTTTCCTCCAGGCTGCCGCTCCTCGTGCGTGGGGGTGGTGTTTCTCCTCGCCACGCCGTCTAGAAAAAAAAAAAAAAAACTCGCGGGAGCAGTTTTTGAACCTGGGCTTCATTCAGTTCAGCTCCGACGTTTTTCCCCGCTGGCCGTCTCAGGAACGAGGCGTGAGGAAGGGGAGCGGGGGTGGGTTTTTTTTCCCCTCTGAGGGGAGGTGGGGGGGGGGCGCGGGGACTGCACTCACCTGGGGCCGGTGCTTGGCGTTTCAGCAGCAGCGGCGGCGGCGGCGGCGGCGCGAGCCCGGTTGCCGCATTTCCTTGGAGCAGCAGCCCGGGGACTCCCGTTTGCCACCCTCATCCTCAGCGGCGGCAGCAGCAGCAGCAGCATCGCCCTCTTGCCGTCGCCTCCTCCTCCTTCCTCCTCCTCCTGGCGGCGCCACCTTCCAGTTCGTTTCGGGCTTCGTTCCCGCTCGGTCCAGACCTTTGCAGGCAGCAGCGAACGGGCTCGTAGCCGCGCCGCGCGCCCCTGCCTGCCTCCACATCTGGAACCTGGACGCGCGCGCACGGTTTCCCCCCCCCCGCCCCCCCCCCAAAAAAAAAGGTTAGGGAGAGGAGAGGGTAGAAAGGAAGCGAAAGACAAGCCCGGGGAACCCGTCGCGCCTCAGGTGTGGGCCGACACCCGGGCCGCCGCCCCGTCGCGAATTGACCTCGCGCCTCCTTTGAGCTGTGGGGAGGAAGGGGCGAAGAACCCCTGATTGGATAAGGGCTCCCGCCACGCGCGTGCTGCACCCCCCACCCCCCACACACACATAACTCCCCCTCCCCCGGACCGTTCGAGGAGCAAGGAGGGAGGCGACACCGCTCCCCCCCCCCCCCGAGGGTGGAAATGCCCAGTGGATACATCTGGCTCAGAGTATTAGAAGGCTCTGGACGGGCTTCAGGATTCTGGGTAGGGGTACTCCTAGAATTACAACTGGCTGTTCCAAGTGACAATGGCGCTGAAATAAGTGACTTATGACCGTTTTTCATACTTATTACCGTTGCACAGGCCCGCACCCATGTGGTTTACATTCAGGTGCTCGACAACTGACTCGCGTTTATGACGGTTGCAGTATTTCTCCTGGGTCATGGGATCCCCTTTTGCAACTTTCTGGCAAGCAAAGGCAACGGAGAAAGGGATCCACTTAACCACCAGATTATTAATTGAACAACTGCAGTGATTCACTTAACCAAAGGTGGCTAGGAAAGTTGTAAAATGGGGCAAAACTCCCTGAACAAATTTCTCACTTAGTAGTATAAATTTGGGGGTCAATTGTTGTAAATTAAGGATCGCCTGTACGAAGCAGAGTTTTCTGCCCCTGTAAAAACCAGGTCCATCAGCAAATCTCCGTTGAGGATGGAAAGACCCAATTGTTGCACAGAGTTTTGAGAAGTTTGGAGTATGGAATTGACCCATTTGGATCCAGATCTGCTCAGGAAGTGCGCTGAGGCTCAGGACCTGGCAGCCTAAACCATTGCTATGTATTTATCATTGCAGGTGATTCGTGATTCCTCCTTTTAGTGAAGTTTTGGTAAACTACAAAATGCAGTTTGCGTGGATAGTTGCAGCACAGGCAGCTGCCAAGTTGTCTCGCATGGGAGCATGGCAATTGGGGAAGGTGCCAGGCTTCACCCAGCCTGAATTTTGGTTATCTCACAGCGACAGAGTTTGGACATGGTTGCATACATACAGGCTCCAACACAGTAGTGTGGTGTTAAGCCATCCCACAGCAAGCAAAGAAGCAACAAGCTTACAGCGTATTTGTCTGAAGGAAAAAGGGAATATTACCGCTTGGTATCAAACTGCCTTGCTGTGGTGAAAGGGCTTGCATAGCCCAATGAAACTATGAGCTATGCTGTGCAGGGCCACCCAAGACGGACAGGTCATAGCAAAGAGCTCTGACAAAATGTGACCACTGGAGAAGGAAATGGCAACCCACTCCAGTATCTTTGCCATGAAAATCCCATGGACAGTACCAAAAGGCATGGACCATAAGGAAGGCTGAGCGCCAAAGAATTGAGGGCCTTTGAAACTCTGGTGCTGGAGAAGATTCCTGCGAGTCCCTTGGACCACAAGGCGAACAAACCGATCAGTCCCAGAGGAGATCAACCATGACTGCTCTTTAGAAGGCCAGATCCTGAAGGTGAAACTCAAATACTTTTGCCATCTAATGAGAAGGAAGGACCCACTGGAGATGCTGGGAATGATGGAGGGCAAAAGAAGAAGCGGAGGGCAGAGAATGAGGTGGCTGGATGGAGTCACTGAAGCAGTCAGCATGAGCTTAAGTGGTGGACTGGGGGGGGGGGGATGGTCGAGGACAAGAAGGCCTGGAGGAATGTTATCCATGGGGTTGTGATGGGTCGCAACTGACTTCGCAACTAACAACAATAACAACAATCAAACTGAAGGAGTGAAAAAGCACATTTTTGTGGCTGGTGGATTAGACCTCTTCAAATTAGAATTTTTTTTTCAAACTTATGCAAACAGATATTATTCCCATTCTCCAAGGTCTAACTTAACTCAAGATACCACTTACTTTGATCTGGGACCTTGGTGATGCCTGCCTCAAGAGCCATGTAGTTTTATTGTTGACGCTTTTTAAAAAACGCTGCAAAATTCAGGATATTATGTCCTTGTTTTCATTGTAGCTGGCATACATTGTAGAGGCAGGCATAACCAAGGTCCAAGATCAAAGTAAGTGGTATCTTGAGTTAACTTAGACCTTGGAGAATGGGAATAATATCAGTTTGCATAAGTTTGAAAAAAAAAATCTAATTTGAAGAGGTCTACTAGTGGTGGATGGATACAGTACTTAATGGCCAAAATACTGTTTTGCTCCTCAGTTGGCCAGAAAGGGCAGTCTGTCTGATTGGCTATCAGTTCTCTGTTGACTTGAAAGAGAAAAATTGCCTCTTCTTATTCTGTCCTGCTATTTTAAAACATTAGAAGACCCCACTCCAGTCTTGCTTCATTTTGTGAGATCAGAAGACATGGATGGTTTGAAACAGTGGATGATCTGGAAGCGCCCTGTGAATTTTTAACTCTCTAGAACAATATTTATCAATCTCAGCAACTTCAAAATGTATATGGCCTTCAACTTCCCCATACTGGGCTGGGGAATTCTGGGAGTTGAAGTCCGCACATCTCAAGTTTGAAAAACACTGAACTGTGTGAAACTTCAGAGGGGAGTACTGTTACTAAAAGGGAAATATTGTGGATCACAGAAATTATTTCCAGAGTTGTGAACAGGTTGCACCTAAGTGGAAGTTGAACTCCACACATCCTAAGCTTGCCAAAGTTGAGAAACACTGTTCTAGAAGAACTGTGGGACAACTTTGCTAACCTTTAGTCCTGGGTTCTGAGGGAAAGATGTTTCCAGGAAAAGTTTGTATTTGTGCAAATGCCTTCACAGAATTTCACAGGAGTCCATATAATTATTCCTTCCTTGCCTACTGCTTTTTCCTTTTCCTCTCTCCTTGCGATCAAATCACTGTTAGGGTTGAGAAGGCAAAACAATAGTCTCTTGAGCAGCATAAGAAGCTACATTACAACCACAGCAAAAGACGGGGAAGAAAAGGCCCAGGACAGCTTTTGAGGGTGCCACAACAGAAAAACCATTTCTATCCCCTTTAACCAATTTGTTCCTGCTGAACAAATAATTCCCTCAACACTGCCTAACTATTAAATCTGCATTACTATTATTCTAATTGTTCCATCACCCTCCCACCCTTGCTTGTATCCCTTACGGATTTATATTGATTATTGTCTCCTAGTATGATTTGACTGCTTATTTGTACCTGATTCCTGATGAATGTACCGTTTCCTTTAATGTACACTGAAAGCATATGCACCGAAGACAAATTCCTTGTGTGTCCAATTACACTTGGCCAATAAAGAGTTCTGTTCTGTTCTGTTCTGTTCTGTTCCTTGATGCATCTCCTGAAAGGATTGTGGAATATCTCAGAAAGGAGATGATATCTGGAAAGATTCTAATTTCCCCAATCAGCATGACCTCCCTTAGGTGACTTTGGGTGAATAGTACCCAATTGAACTCTTAACACAAACATGTGTGGAAAGGAATATGTGCCCTCTGGAAAGGTATGAAAATTATTAATGAATGCAATTTGTAAACAACGCTGTGTATTTCTGCTTGGTTGATATAATAGGCAGAAATAACACTGCTGCGGTCCTAATAAAAGCCAATCCCCCTTAAATGTAATATATGAATTCTGGCTGTACTTCTCCAAGTAATGTCCTAGAAAGAATGGAGAATTTTTCTTTCTTAGGAAAATTGCTCCTTAATGGCTTCGTGGAATGTCTGGTTTATGTCTGTATTTCTTTACTTGGAGCTAATGATTTGGAAAGATGTGCAGCCATGTTGGACTGAAAAGCTTGGGAGGGGAAACCTATCCATCTTGAGAAGGTGATGTATTTTCTTCTTTCCCAGCCCTTGCAATAAGCCCGGCGTAGAACTGGGCATCTTCAAAGAAAGCAATTGTGGAAACAAATTAAAAAGAAAAAAGGGGAAGGAGAGACGGGGAGAGAGCTTCAGGGATGCGCTGAAGATACATCTGTGGAACTTTGCTGGGTAGCAGATACACCGTCTAGTAAGAACGAATTTTTATTTATTTGTATTTCGTATTTCTTAACTGCCCATTTCCTTCAGAATATCTCTGAGACAAGTTAAAAGAGTGAGCGCTTTTTCCAGCTGAAAGCTTCTGAACAGAGATAATTAGTGCCCAGATCTGTGGTACTTGCTGACGTCCAATCAGAACATGCCTTTCCTGACCAATAGCGAAGCAGAGATGTCCCACCCAGGCAGAGCCCAGCATTTGTCCGGAATAGCTACCTACCTTGACTTATGATCACAATGGGAACCAGAACTTCCATTGCTAAGCAAGGAGGTTGTTAAGGAAGTCACTCCTGATTTTATTACCATTTTTGCCACCATTGTTAAACAAATCACCTCAGCTGTTAAGTGAACCATGAGGTGATTAAGGGAATCCAGGCTGTCATGTTGATTTGGCTTGTCAGAAGCTGGCAGAGGGGATTGGTAACGGCAATCAGGTGATCCCTGGTATGCTGCACCTGTCACAAATACATGCCGGTTGCCAAGTGCCTAAATTATGATCATGTGAGTATGGGGAATGTTGCAATGGTCATAAGTGTGAGGACCAGCCATGTCGCTTTTTTTCAATGCCCTTATAACTTCGAATGATCACTAACTGAATGGTTGCAAATTGAGGACTACCTGTACAACTTACAACTATTCATTTAATGACTGAAGTTACAACGGCACTGAAAAAAGTGACTTATGTCTGCTTTTCACACTTACAACCATTGCAATATCCTCATGCTCACGTAATTTACATTGGGATGCTTGACAACTGGTTCATTTTTATGATGGTCGCAGTGTCCCAGAGGTCACGTGATCCCCTTTTGCAACCTTCTGACAAGCAAAATCAATCGGGATGCCAGATTCCCTTAACAACCGTGTTACTAATTGAAGAACTGCTAATATATAATAATATAATATAATCCAAATGTGTTTGTTTATTTGATTTCTATTTGATTTGATTTGTGGTGAAATGTGGCGAGTAAAAGTCGTAAAATGGGACAAAACTCACTTAACAAATTTCTCACTTAACATAAATTTTGGGCTTGATTGTGGCTGTACGTTGAGGACTACGTGTATTGTAATTCATATGCCAGAAACCAATCTGAAAACATACTGAAAATGCCTGTTCACCTTGGTACCATTTTTCCTGCACAGTTATAATATTTTGTCCCTTTTACTCATCCATATTGTCTTGCTGTTACAACGTGGATCAGGAGGTGGGCAGGTCAGACCTCATTACCAGCGAAGCGGAAACCACAAGTGAAATGCAACATCGTTAGATGATATTATCAGAGATTACTCCCTTGCAGAAATACATCTTGGTTACTAATTGCTCCTGGACTGGGAAGCTCTACTCATCATGCCCCTAGTTACTCTCCCAGTAATAGTATCTAGACTACTACAATATGCTGCACATAGGGCTGCCATTGAAAACCTACACTGAAGTTGCTGTTGGAAGAAATATCCATCAGGTTCAGTTCCAAGCAGAGAGAAAGACACTGGAAACATGGAGGCAGATTGGAAAGATGGTTTAATGAAACAGAACCATCAAGCACATGCCCCTGGTGCAGCTGAACACATGGAGTTGAGAGGGAGAGGTATTTATACTCTCTCTTGGGCTTTGCACTTGAACTTCCTGTTCCTGTGCAAGAATATGTATTCTATTGATTGATGTAGGAGTCACAACTAACTTTGTGGGTTGTTTGAGTCAAGCTTGGTTGAAATTGGCTGGGTGATGCAATGTTCCCAGTGATGGTGCCATGTGGTGAGCTCTGCTGCTAGTTGGGTTAATCCTATTATGTTCCGGAGGATCATGTCTTAATCCCATCACCCTGGAGCTGGAGATCTTTTGTTCTATAGATAGGCTTGCCCAGTCTTTCCTAATGGGCACAAAATAACTGCTGGGGCTATTAAGAAAGTGGGGTGTCTCCAAGAGCATGTTTCTCAATTTCTCATCCCGGGAAATATAATATTCTGCCTTTTTTAATATTTCCTAAAATATTTCATTCTTCTAGGAAAGGGGTGGGTGCTAACTTTCTACACTGCATTGGATCCAAGTAGTTATAGACACAAGTTGATGCAGCCATGTGACACCACTGCTTTGTGATCACACCGGTTCCTCATAAATTTCTGGGTGCAATTCAAGGTGCTGATTGTCACCTATAATCTCTTCATAGCACAGAGCTGGGTTATTTGCAGGATTACCTGTCTCTAATTGTCTTTTTGCAATGTCAGTTGAGATCTGGCATGCTTCAGATCTCTTCTACAAAACTGTGCCACCTGGTGAGTCCAAGCAACTATGCATTCTCTCTGGCAGCGCATCATGCCCCGGCTCCCTCCGGATTTCTTCCCCTCCTCCGAGATTCAGATAACCTCCAACTCTTCTGTCCATCCTCAAGAGCCTCAAAACCTGACACTTTCCCTAAACATTGCACCAGATCTTGAATCCAAGACCCTTGAATCAGCTATGTGTTGGTTGGCTTCAGTTCCTTCTGTTATTCCTTCTGTTACTCTGTTGTGGTTTATTAGATCACATTGTTTTTTTAATTCCCTGTTTTCGTGTTTTCTTTATATTATAAGTCACTCGTGGTCTGTGGTTGCAAATTGAGCAGCCATATAAATCAAGCAAGTGAGGAAAAAAAATATGCAAGACCTCCTCTTCAAAACTTGTAACTGCAGCAATTCAACAATAGGGCGTTAAGTATGATGGAAAAGACATAAGAAGGGTGTTAAAAAGAGTGGTTGAGTGCTGAGATTTTGTTCTTTGAGAGATTGGAATCCATCCTGAGAGAGAGAGTGACTGGCTCAGAATCACTCAGCTGGCTTTACACCTAAGGCAGGATTAGGTCTTCTGGTTTTTGTTTCAAAATTCATCTCTGACATTATGAACTCAGTGCCCTTAAATGTAAGGAGGAGGAGGATACAGTACATGTCTCGATACGGCTATCATAAAGATTGGAAAATAAGCTATTGAAATGCTTTCGATACTTATGCAAATGTTGACTATTATTAACATACAATATAATGGCTGAGTGCAGATCTGAGTATAATTATACATTTAGCCATTATCTTGCAAAGACGTTTAAAATGGTAAAGCTGTAAGTGGTTTTTCAAGGGCTTACTGTATTAGGGACGGTTTATTATGCCCAGTTGAAGTTGTATATTTATTTAAACCTGAAGAAAAAGATGATATTGTTTATGTACGGTTTGCTGGCCAGATATATATATTTGTGTGTGTGTTTAGGTATCGATGAGAATTCAGGGGATCAGAAAGAGCAGTGCCTCTTGCAAGAATTAGCAACACTAGAACAGGTTGTTCTTGACTTAAACAGTTCATTTAGTGACTGTTCAAAGATAAAACAGCACTGAAAAATGTGATGTGGTAGTTTTTCACAGTTACGACCTTTACAGCATCCCCATGATCATGTGATCAAAATTCAGATATTTGGCAACTGGGTCACACTGTACTTATGATTATTGCTGTGTCCCAAGGTCTTGTGATTACCTTTTGTGACCTTCTCCCAAGCAAAGTCAATGGGGAAGCCTGGTTCATTTAACAATTGGGTTACTAACTTATCAACTGCAGTGATTCACTTAACAACAGTGGCATGAAAAGTTGTAAAATGGAGCAAAACTCGCTTTAAAAATGTCTCACTTAACAACAAAAATTTTGGGCTCAATTGTGGTCGTAAGTTGAGGATCACCCATGCTTAAGGAGCTTCACTGATCTGGGACCTTCCAAATGTGCTTCACTGTAATTCCTGCAATTGTATCTAATTAGGCTGTTCAACAGTTCTGTTGGTTGGGGATGATGGGGGCTGGAATGGATCAACTTGCTGCAGCCAACTCACCATGGCCAACTTGGGACAATTTAACAATTCTATTTTATTATTTTAAAATAAATTAAAAAAATATTTTAAATTTTGCCATTCGTTCTGTCCCTCCTTTTGCATCCTTTCTTTAATGAGTCTATTCCATGATTTCTCTGGCCATTCTTGTTTTGCAGCAGTTAGCTGTAGCGAGTTGGCCATGGCAAGTTGGCCGTTGCGAATTGGCTGCGGAGAATTGTCACAGACTGCTGTCCAGAGTGGGAAGTTTGATCTCTTCAACACACACACACACAAATTGTTGGCTTTGCAGTTCTATTTTGCGATCTTCAAATTGTTGGAACATTTATTATACGCCCATGCTTCCTCTACTCTTGCTTTCCCGCTCTAACCTCCATGGCAGTAACTACAAGAAGTATAAGACTATTAGGGCTGCAAAGGGACATGTCAAGTGCCTGCATTCATCAACATTTTTCCTTCATCAGGTTTTAATCTCTCACTACTTTCTTACTCTAACATCCAGCCTGATGAGCTCAATGTTCTTTCCTTTGCGTTGGATTACAAGCTGTGGCATCCCCACATCACAAACAGGTGCCCTGTGCATTTGACATCTGGGCTGATGGGAGCTGCAGTCCAGTAAATCCAGAGGGAGAATTAAGTCGAGGAAGGCTGAGTTAAAAGGAGCTGCGTTTTTGCAACTCAGTCTTGCCTTTTGCCGTGACAAGTCAATGCAGAATTATTTAGATCTCCTCCCCCATCGTTAACGTATCACCATCCTGCTGTCCCTCCTCAGCCAAAGTAACAACCAAGTAAGACAGCAATAAACTCTGAGGGATGTGCTTTGCGTGCTTATTTGTTCTGCTTGGCAAGCAGAGCTGTTGCATTATGTAAGGCGGCTGTGAAGACATTGTGGTTAGCAGGGTAGAAGCCTTGTTTGAGAGCTCGGCGGTAAAATGGCCCAAAAAAGCAAGAGAAGGCAGAGAATTCCCTTTATGGATGGCATTTCAGCCAAGTGTGGAAGCCAGCAAGGAAATAGCGGCAGATACAGCTGTATTCAGCTACTTTGGAGTAGTCACTAGGCCAGACACAGAATTTACTGTGGTACACCCAAAACTCGGGGATTGCCCACTCCTGCTATAGGAGAAAGACATCGCAATTATCTAAAATGTTGAAAATACCTAGGTTGCCTTGTGCTAGGTGCAATCTGGGCATCCAAGCCCTCCTATCCCCATGTTTTTGGTGCAATCTTTACTACCTTTCCAAGAGTCTCTGCCAAATAAGACTATTATTAAGTATGCAGGGAAGAGCCATCTTGATGTAAATTACAATTATTTTTCTTCCTGGTATCGCCTGGTTCAGTTTTGAACTGCTGCCTTTGGTCTGTTACTCTTATGTAACATAATTATGGCCTCTTTATGACCGCCGGACTTCCAATTCCCAGAATTCCTGAGCCAGCATGGAATTCTGGGAATTGAAGTCCACAGGTCGTAACGGGGCCATTATTGTCTATCCCTGCCCCAAAGTGCTGTCCTGCATTACATCTATCATTGACTTGGCTTTTGTTGTTGTTGTTAAGAAGAGAACAAACTCTAATTTTCTTAAAATCACGAGACACCGATAAGTCGCAACTGCTGCCTGTCTTTAAGATGGTTTCCGTTAGCACGATGTTTTCCAAGAAACACCCACTAGGAGATTCTACTCACTTCGATGAGTGTGGAAGACCGAGCATCTTCAGCCAATTGTTCCTAAAACCTGAGGGCACTAGAGATAGGATGAGATAATTCCTTAAATTTTCCATAATTCCTTAAATTTTCAGCCTTCGGGGACCTCTTGGGAGTTGTAGGAAAAAACAGCACCCAATCCATCTGGATTGGGGGAAAGTTTCCGTAGGAGTAACAGCTAAGGAGCTGAAAAGTAGGGCTTCTGCTGCCATCTTGTGCTCACGGCCTGTGAGAGCCATGCAGTTAGAATGGGTGGCTCCTTTATACTTTCTTTCTTGAATTGCCCCAGAAATCAGATATCGGGGATCCCTTCCTAAAGAGATCACTGATGGATCGTTTGCTTTTAGCCACCCGCTTATTTCTGACATTTTTGTACACTTTTTCTCTTTGGTTTTTACCTCAATTAACGGTACACACCAACACACACGTTTCTGACCCCTGGTGTAATTGCTAATCCAGGCAACCAGTAAAAAAAAACAAAAAAAAAAAACTATATACCATCTGCCTAATAAAATATTTAATGTCTTGTCATCTCGTCACATTTTCTCTTCTGCTGTAAGCAAATACCTGCATGGAAGCTGGAACTCTGCACGATTCGATTTCTAACGGCTTAAAGTCCCACTGGGTGTAGGTATGTGTGTGGGGGCAAATTACTAATTTATTACTAATAATTATAATTATATAATATATAAATATAAATAATATAATATATATAATTATAATATAAAAATTACTAATTTGACCTCCTGAATAAAGCTGAATATACATATCCCAGATTAATGTTGCAGAATCCAATCTGGGTGGGTCACTGGGACCAGAGGTTCTGAGCATTTTTAGTAGTATATAGATTTTAGTGGATTCGTCGGGGAACCCTTCTCTCTAGCAGTTCCCTGAGGATGGGCTCCAGCATGAGTCTGAAAGCTCAGAAGATTAAACCTCCCAGTTTACAGGTATTCCTCAACTTATGACCACAAGTGGCCTCCAAAATTTATGTTGCTAAGTGAGAAACTTGTTAAATGAGATTTGCCTCATTTTACAACTTTTCTTGCCACAGTTGTTAAGTGAATCACTACAGATGTTAAATTAGTAACAAAATTAATAATTATAATTATATAATATATATATATATAATATAATAATTATAATAATACAGACAAATGCTTTGTTCTTCCTTCATCCCCTCAGTGTAACGTGTAGGATCTTGTCATTAATTTTCACATGCAACTAGAACTGGAACAGTACTCGTTTAGAAGGCAAAGCGGCACTTCTCTTGTAGATACGGGGAGTCCTTGACTTATAACCATTCACTTAGCAAACCAAAGTGGCAGTGATACTAAACGAAGTGACATACGACTGGTCCTTGCACTTACAACCCTTGTAGCGTCCCCACAGATAGAAATTCAGATGCTTGGCAACTGGGATGTTTTTATGACATTGACATACAGATCATCATCACAGTCTATGGGAAGGGCAGCCAGGCTAATTCCCAAGTCCCCCTTGGCATGTTTGCATGTGTGTTTGTATATGCAACCTTATGGGCTAATGGCACATCCTGAATATTGAGAGCATGTTTTACAGATGGTCCTTGACTTACGACCACAATTGAGCCCTCAGCAAAATTTCTGGTGCTAAGTGAAACATTTAAGTGAGTTTTGCCCCATTTTATGACCTTTCTTGCCAAAGTTGTTGTGAATCACTGCGGTTGCTAGGTTAGTAAGATGCTTGTTAATTGAATCAGGCTTCCCCATTGATTTTGCTCGTCAGAAGGTCGCAAAAAGCTGATTCCGTGAGCGTGGGACACTGCAACTGTCATAAATGTGAATCAATTGCCAAGCTTTTGGATTTTGATCATTTGACCATGGGGATGCTGTAAAAGTTGTAAGTGTGAAAAATCATGAAAATCATTTTTTTCCAGTGCCATTGTAAGGGTCCCTAAATGAACTGCTGTAAGTTGAGGACTACCTCTATATTTTGGTCATCATTTGTGACCTTTCCAGCTGGCTTCCAAACACAATGGGGGAAGTTGCTTTGCTTAATAACCAGAGGTGAAATTCAGCCGGTTCTAGCAGGTTTTCTAGAACCTGTTAGTAAATTTTCTAAGCAGTTCGGAGAACCATTTGTTAGAAGAAACCTCCTTTTGTTTTTTTCTACTTTACAGAGCTAATCCTGTAAGGAAGGCAGGAAAAAACATCCTGGTGTTGTTTCTAGCCTAATCTTTATTGCCCTGCTTACAGAAACTGCCCACCCACTCACACCCATCAAGCCACGCCCACAGAACTGGTAGTAAAAAAAATTGAATTCCACCACTGTTAATGACTGATTCACTTAACAGCCTTGGCAAAAAAGGTCACAAAATTGAGCGTGGCCCATTTAACTGGTCTTATTTAGCAATGAAAATTGTTGTCTCAATTGTGGTCATAAATCAAGGAATACATGTAACTTGTGAAGGGAAAGGTCACTGAAAGCTATGATGGGCCCTGGGCTTAACAGATAATGGGAGAACTTCTTTTTCCATCCCAAACTTTACTGATACACATAGATAAGACTACAAATGTTCATATTTAGCTCGTCCTCTGGTGCCCCAAAGATAGGATGACCCCCAACTTCCATGGGCTTACAGCTGTAAGAACATAGTGGTTCTAGAAGGCTTTTAGGGAGGTGAAACCACCAGAATAAAAGCTACTTTGGATTTTATCACTGTTGGCTATTTTTACAATTCTGCAATTGTGTTGTTTTTTGTATTTGCAACTGCCTAAAAGCTTCTCAGATTGAAGTAGCAGATCAAATCACACCAATAAATGAAACATGCTCTCAATATTCAAGATGTGCCATTAGCATATAATGTTGTATATACGAACACACACACACACACTAGGAGGGACTTGGGAATTAGCCTTTACAACATAAACTGATGACTAGCGTTCGGCCAAATTGGGATCTCCAGGCCAATAGGCAGTGAACAGGCCATTCTTCCTATCTACAGGTAGTCCTCAACTGACAACAGTTTGCTTAGAGACTGTTCAAAGTTATAACAGCGCTGAAAAAAATTAATTTATGACCATTTTTTACACTTTCAATCTTTGTAGCATCCCCATGGTCATGTGATCAAAATTCAGATACTTAACAACTGACTTGTATATTGATAATGGCTGCAGAGTTCCAGGTTGTGCGATTAAGTTTTATGACCTTCTGACATGCAAAGTCAACAGAGAAGACAGATTCACTTAACAAATGTCTCAGCAACAGATATTTTGCACTCAATTGTAGTTCTTGACAGGACTTTCTGTAAACATGCTCTCAATATTCAAGATGTGGCATTAGCCCATAATGTTGTATATATGAACAGACAAACATACCAAGAGGGACTAGGGAATTAGCCTGGCTGCCCTTTACCTAGACCAGTAGTGGCGAACCTTTTATTTACCGAGTGCCAAAAAATATGTGCTTTGTGCATGCCGTCTGCACTTGTGTGCGGCTCCTCCACATGCACTGCATGTGCAACCGCACCATCTGTGCATGTATGCAGCTTTTGCACATGTGATGCATGTGTGCTGTGTGCAGGCACTCGCACACACGTAAGCAATCGTGTGCATTTGCATGAGAGCTCCAAAGACCAGCTGGATTTCCTGCTGCAATAGCGTGCATGCACAGCAGATGCCTGAAGACCAGCTAGGTCTGTGCAATCGTGCATGCATGCATGTGCAATTCCATGTGCATGCTCAGTGGGAGATAAGTTGACCAACAGCTTGTGTGCCCAGCAAGATGGTTCTGCGTGCTACCTGTGGCATCTGTGTCATAGGTTCGTTATCACGGACCCAGACCGATGACTAGTGTTCTGCCAAAGTGGGATCTCCAGGCCAAGAAGCTGTGAATGATCATTCCCCTTTCCTTTTCGGTATTAGAGTAGCGTAGAGCTGGATAGAATAAGAGCCAACAGCCACATTCAGAATCTGTATCCGGTGCTCAGTCCTTTTGAGTTCCAAGACACCGAAGCTATGTTGGCTGACGTTACCCAGATGAAAACAGTTCCCGCAGGGTAATTTAATAGTATTGGACAGAAAAGAAAATAGAGTATATATGGGGAGAGAAGAGACTAAGTGAAGCCAGCGAGAACAAAGAGAAAATAGGATGGAGATTCAAGTCTTGGTAGGAGGATTAAAATAGGGCATGTTATGTAAACCATATACATCTTGGGAAAAGGTGGGACTATAACCCCAATGAACAAAAAAACAAATTAACCACACAATTTCATATTTCTGGCTTCACGGGTTGGATTTGCTCAGTCAGAGATTTGTGTTCCAGCCTCAGCTAATCTTAGGAGCTCCCTGGGTGGCTTGGGGTATAGCTGACACTTGCTTCCTCAAAGGGCCCTTGTAGAAAAAAGATAAGGAAGAACTATTGATGCCACCCCAAATTCACCCCAATAGAGTATAAGTGCTATAAAATATTGGCCCCAGGTATTCCCTTCCTCACTTTCTAACCAGGCACAGAAGCTGATTTCTAAGTAGGTCACTTACTTTCACCTGCTCACCATAAAATTTGATCTTTGACAGCCTATCTAAGCACAGGCAGGGTGAGTCACCCATTACTTCAGAATCAATGAAGTCTCCGGTATTGTCTTTCTTGTTGTGTGGTGCTAGACTGTGTGAGTGATGTGGGAGTGAGGCAAGGCAAGTGACAAGGATGAGAAGGCGGCATTTCTCCTAACTCTTTGTTAAACGAGGCTTCTGCTCCACATTCTTCTAGGTAGCGCTGGGATGTGTGGCGCAGTTTCACAGACTGACCTCTTATCTCCAAAAGGATGGTAGGCCCTGGTATGTGTGCTTCATGGACACAGACCCAACAACAGCAACTCCAAAACCATAGTGAGCTTGTTGCAGAGTTTCTTTGTTGCCTTTGGTAATTGTCTGCGGTGACTTTTTGGGGCTGCCTTTTTGTTCTGGAATGGAATGAAAAATGGGATGCGGGAGAAGGCACATTAAAAGCTTTTGTTTTCAACTCTACCTGTAATTTGTGTCGTAAAGCAAAGGAGGACACAGGGAGAGACATGCACATGAGGAATGATGCAGCTCAAAAGAGGGCTGCTGGTTCACCTGGTGAATAAAAGACAGTAACAGGCACGAAAGGGTAGGTGGCTGAGTGCCACTTTTAACAAAGATGCCATGAGCGCAGTAGAGAACATCTCTTGTATTTATCGTTGGAAGTCAGATCAGTATCACTTTGCATATGCAATTGTCAAAAAAAAAAAAATGAAAACAGAAATAGGGAGCTGAGAATGAGGCCTAGGAGAATTGCAGGGGTGGTTACAGCTTGATATGTGGCAGGAAATGAGAGCTCAGCCCAATTTGGCACAGACATTCATATATTACAAATACATACATTGGAGTAATGCAGAGCATGGCTGTTTCTATAATGTGCAAGAGAAGGGTGATCAGCCAAGCAGGTTTGCTTGCTTGCTTTATTTTTTCCTCTCTCTTAAAGTCTTTAATATCTTTGTTAGAGGCAGAAATTCAAAAAGGATATTTTTTTCCCCAATCTGAGCAATTAGGATTCTAATTTAGTTGCCATTAGAAGGATTTTTCACGGTCATCATAATGCATTCACATTAAGGCAACACAAGATTTCCAGTTTGTTGTTTTGGTATTGTTCTTGTAAGCACAACCTTATCTCAGGAATTTCTTAAAAACAAGCCTTCGTGTAGGCAATAAGCCTTGTTGAATTTCTGCCTGCTAGGTGGACGATAAAGCTATAGGCATTCAAACAGAAATAGATGCCTCCTTTATCGAGGAGTTTGCATGCCAACTGTTTCTCCTTTTAAGATTCCTCTATGCTTATAAAGGGAGAGATGTAACCCAGCAATCAAGTTATTAAGACATGTTTTCAGTTCCCCGTCTCCTTAGGGCTCAGATATTATCCATGCAGATAGATTCCTTTCTCCTTTTTGGATGGAGGAAGATTTCAGATGTTATACGTGGCTTTAGGAAGCCTGACGCCCACTTGCAGGGGCCCTGGTCAAGACCACCCTCCCAAATGGCAGAGGGGGAAAATGTGAAGACAGCAGGGACGGACAGATAGATCTAAGTGACAGACATGTTCCCTTCTGCTGCCCCAGAAAGCAGTACTGTGAAAATATGGTACGTTCAGTGTAACTGAAACTGGACTAGAGATATAGGAGAGTGGGAGGCAGGGAATAATCCACGAGAAAAAGAGGCTAGAGATGAAATGGAAAGCATTTGGCCTTTTTCTGTTTCTTTTGGGAGAGAAGGAAAGAATTGCAACACAATGAGCAGGATTAGCCTGTTAATCAGCTACATCGGTTACATGGGCTCTATAGCTGGCTGAAGTCCCCCCCCCCCCCGCTGCCCCCATGCAAAAAAACTGAGTCCAGGAAACTAGAAGCAGCATTGGGTGCATTGGGAAATTGAAACCACTGAAGCTTTTGTGACAGTGGGAAGCACTAAGAAACTATGGAGTTATGGAGGCTCCATTCCTGGAGGTTCTCTCAAGCAAAGACTGGACAGCCATTTGTCTGGGAGAGCATGAAGATTCCTGCCCCGGGATTTGGAAGAGAGAAGATCTCTTCACGGGTGCCTTCCCAGCCTACGATTTCTAGGATAAGGAACAAACGCCCTACCTACCTACCTACCTACCTACCTACCTACCTACCTACCTACCTACCTACCTAACCTGAGGTTTGAAAGCTAAAATACTGGAAGAATAGGCTTGACGTGAACCCTCAAACAATTTTTGGGACCGCCGGTGGGTTCTCTTCATTGCTTGCATCGTCAGCACCTCGACCGGCCAAGATTTAACACAATCCAATTCATAGCTTTTCGTTAATCACAAGAGCCTCGCTGAAGATGGCAAGCTGGAGGAGTTGTAGGCAGCACAGCTCAACGAAACAGGGGCAAAGGTCTTCTTCTAATTTGCAAGGGACTTCTCTCCCCCCACCACCACCACCTTTCCCATCATGCCCGTTATCCTCCCCCTGGCCTCTTCTCTCTCCGCTTGACCTTGGGAGTGGGTGGGAAGGGTCTCATCTTATTCCTACTGGGAGAGGGCGAGAGACATTAAATCACAGTCTCAAAAAGCGTAGCTTTCTCTGGTGGGGCTGCAGCAAGACTGTCTGGTGGTGGCAGCAGCTTTGCCTCTGCTTCGGGTGTCATGTATTCCAGGTGATGGTGGCCCCAGACAGGGGTGGTCAGCAATTGCCAGCGCTGGGGGGAGAAACGAATGAGGCAGTGGCGTCAATGGTTAACTCAAGGCAGCAGCACCTCAATTTGCTCACTTTCATTTATCCACCCGAAATAGTCATATCTTGGCTTGAATTAGCCCCGTTGGGACTGGAAAGAGAGTTCTATCCAATACTCGTTTATACCATAAAAAATAAAGGTGTTTAAAGTATAATAAAGCCCCCTCTCTCTCTCTTGGAATGAAGGCCTTTAATTAAAGCCACACCGCGACAGATTTAAACCATCCAACATCAGTCAACCAACGTTGCTCAAAACTTCTTTTTATTTTGGTTTTATGCTGTCGTATCCCGAAAGATTCTTTTGAAGAATGGCCTGATATTCCTTAAAAGGCACAAATCCATCGATCAACTAATTATTGTCCCTGAAACTCAAGACGCCTCTTTTACAACTGTCCAAAAGCCACAACTAAATGCAAAATGAGAACTAAACATAAGAAGTTTAACAGGCAGGATCAACCCGGATTACTCTGAATGTTCTGGATAGAATTCCTGATGTTATCTCCTTGAAAATCTACCAATGGTGTATCTTCTTCCACCTTGCCCCTTACTTTTGGCTTTGCCCAATTGCAATTTCATTCTGGGTACTCTAGAAGATCCTCTCTTTCTCTGGCTAACCACCCTAGAATTTGTTTGTGGCCATATTTACTAGACCCACAGATTATACACAGGCAAACATCTTAACTGCTAAACAAGATGGCAGGTTTTGTTCATATAAGCACATTGTCAAAGTTTTAGACAAGCCTTTCCAAGGACTAGCACAGCTCCATCTCTGGAAAAATATCTCCAATGTCACTGACCCATCATGCCATGAAAAGGAAATATAAACTATATTTGAACAAGGAGGAGCCAAACCATCACCCTAGCCTCCTAATACGGTAGTAATGTTCTCACACCGTACATAATGGCAGGTGTCCCAAACAGACAAGCCTACTAACAAGCAAGATCGTTCACTGGGGCTTCAGGTAGAGATGAGCTTTGGACACTCACCTGTTGGAAGGTGCCCTTGCTTCGCAGGAGTTTGTAAGCCACAGTGCAGGGGATGCAAAGCATGGAGGCAAGGGCCAGCATCCAGCCAATCGCCTCCCCCCACCAGGGGTAAACATAGGTCTTGTTATAAGTCAGTGGCTGATAGTTTACCACGTGGAACAGGAAGATGCCCTGATTAGGAAGAGAGAGAAAAAGAGAGAGAGAGAAGGAGGGAGGGAAACAGGGAGGGAAAGAGGAGAGACCAAAGTGAAGATCAAGGTCATTTCAAACTGTCTTCCTTTGAATTTTGCAATTTTAATGACTGAGTTATCTGTTTGCAGACTAAACCCTCCTTCAACTTTCAAGTTTTGCTCCACATTTACACTTCATCCCATTCTGCACTTTTAGACAAGTTTTGCTTTCTATAATGTTTTTTTTAATTGCTCTTTTAATTAATGCGTTTCTAAAGCTGTTGTCTTGTAAAAAGTTGAAAAATGATTCCAGTCAAGGAAGGGGAAGAATTTCTGACATCTGAGGTGTCAGCCAAGTAACTCTGACCTCAATAAATATTAGATGTAAAGTGGGTTTTTTTCCCCCACCCCCTGCTCCTAGGAATTGCATCTGAAAATGCTAGGCGCTTTGAAGTCACTTTTTTTTTGCTTAAAATATTTATTTCTTACCCTTTAGTAACATGCTGTTAGATTGTTTTTTAATGTGTTGCCTCTACGCTGGTCTATGAACACAATAAAGATTTGGTTGAATGTATTGCCTCTGTGTTACACACTTTGTGCCTATCTTCAGCAGCAGCACAACAGAATACTATAATTTATAGTGCACATTTTCATCTATGCATTCGATTGTAATACTGTTTGAAGTATTTGGCAATTCATGTTGACTTATCTTTTTGGAGGTTGAGGGACTTGAGAACCCATCCACCCCTTCTTCAAGGAAAGCAAGGCAATTCCTGTGTTCATTGAAACAGGAACATTTTCAAATAGGTTCACAAAAAGAGGAATATTATGCATTTGCACCAACATAGTAGTGTCAATTGGGACCCAACTTTTGAAGTGAGTGCAAGTAGTAGTGTTGGATACACGGACAGAGGAAGAAGAGATGAGCTACAGTATATTGCTGATTCTAATTTCAAAATCTCTGGAAAGCATGCCACCAATTGTTAGCTAGCGAAAAGGCTCTGGGGCTCAAACAATTGTTTGGGGGGGGGGTTGAATGACCCCTAGGTTGCCCATCCCCAGAGTAGACTCTAGATAGAATGCATTCTTAGGTAAAAAGGAACGTTAGAGAAGAATGGAGAATGTGTCACAATAGTACCTGTGACAAATGTATGCAATGGGAAAATTGACCAGTTAATATGTAGGAATAACCTCCTGCCATTTTAGCATTCATTCATTCATTCATTCATTCATTCTTATGTCTTTCCCACCTCTGCACATGTCAAAATGCATTTAAACTTTTCTATAGAGAATTGTGTTCAAGTGCCTGTTTTTAAATGCAACATTCTCCAAAATTATACTGTGTAACCCTAAGCATAATGGGCTTCTAAATGTATTTTATCACAAGATGTGCATTTTTTGGAAGCCTTTTGGTCCATTCATAAGCAAGAACTATAAGTACTGCAAAATTCAGGGCATCGCACCATCCAAAGGCAACATATGTTTCAATGCTCTGGGAATTCCAAAGCAGGTCAATTCCCACCAGAATTCACAAAAATGTAATTGTGCTACTGGATATGACACAGATATCCAGGTTATTTTAAAATAAGAAGGGGTAGATTATAGCCAAAAATAAGATGGATTGGTTTGGGCTTTTTTCCCCCCCTTTGTTGGTTTTTCTAAAATGAAGAACGAGCTGTTACAGCAACTTTTCTTAACTCAAGCCAGGGTGGAATCCGACCGGTTTTGCTACCGGTTCGGTGCACGCACATGCGTGCCAAACGTGCTGCAGCGCAGCTCTTTAAACCTCTTTTAGAGGCACCAGAGATCATCAGGAAGGCTCCGTAGATGCGCGAAACAGCTGATTAAGGTAAGTAAGAAAAAAACGAAGCTCGTATAAGGAAGGATAAGGGCAGGGGCGGGTGGGCTGCGCCAATTTCAAATCGCCACTACTGGTTTGGGCGATGTGGTGCGATCTGGCTGAATTTCACCACTGACTCAAGCGCTCACTCGTGCTAGCCAGTGTAGTGGATAATCAGGCACATCTGAAGGGCACCAGGCTGAGGACAGCTGACAAAGAAAATAACAGGCTTTTCTTTAAAAAAAAAAATAGAATTGAACATGCCCCTGTGGTTGACTTAATGCAAAAGCAGAAGTAAGGGGGTGGGGGTCATCATTTTGAATTAATCCTCTGTGTAAATTTGCCCGTGTCCTTAAATTTCAGATTCTCTGGCCACCACAGACTTCAGGGCATCATTCTATCACTGAAGAGTGGGCCACTTCTGAAGTTTGTGGATCTCCATTTTTTCTACCACAGCTTTCAGGATCCTTTAAAAAGCATTGCTAAAAAGGGGACATTAAAACACTGAGCCCATTGAATATAAAAAAAAAAAGGCATGTGGGCTTCTCAAAGATTCTCAAACCCTCAGATCAAATGAATGAATGAATGAATGAATATATCCACCTTCCTTTCCAGAGTCTTCCTCCCCCCCCCAAAAAAAAAAGAAAAGGGAGGGGGGATTTGCTATCCAAAGGTTGCTTGCTATGTTATATAAAAAAGACCTCTTATATTGACCCAGAATCTGAAATCTGTACAGAGTCGTTTTAAATTCAAAGGATCTTTTTAAAAATGGGTGAGTTTGGGGAAATTGCCCCCTCCCTGCTCACACAGGTGTATCATAGCTATGAGTACAATGAGAACACAATGTGATCTACACATCTACAAAGAAGCAAAACAAGTAACAAAAACCAGAAGTACATACTGTTTATGCCAATTGGAATTCTATGTCCAAACTGCAGCCGGAGCATCCCTTCCCAATTCAGATGCCCTCAACCCTCTTTAAAAAAAACAGTCCTGAAGATCTGGCTGTCCTCTGGCTAGGACGTTACACGAGCTGCTAGTTACATGTTAGTCTAGGTTATGTGAATGATTGATCTCAGCGCAGCATATTCTTCTATGTGGTTCTTCTTATGACTGATGCGTTTCTTAAAACATTTTTAAAAATCTGATAGCCGCCTGGTCGCTTGGTGAGTGGCAACTATCTAAATCAGATAAATGAGTTAAGAGCAACGCAGTTGTGCCAGGGGCTAGCAGTCTAGAAACAGCCCTGGGCATGATCAGTTCAAATCTAGTGCAGAAGGAAACCAAATTTTCCAAACTCATTAGGGTTTCGTCCTCTAACAAGATGGCTAACATAAGCACTACAGCTGCCACAGGTATATTAAAGCAAAGATAAGAGATGTGCAAATTATATTCTTTTCATAAGCGGTTTCAGGGTTAAGAGATGTGCATTTAGTTATCTTTGAACTGTTTTCTTGTTTTAAATAACAAATTATGCGCACGGATGCAGAGACATACATCTGAATTTGGATGGGAACTCTACCACGGAAGGAAACATTTTACTGTTTTTGCACCCCCTCCTCCATGTCAGGGGATCTTTGCATCTCATCTTTGTTGCCAATCCAGCCAAATAGCATTTGGGGAATCGGAAGAGATAGGAAGGAGCCCTGGCAAAACACCAACTCCCTGTGCCAGCAATTTGTTGAACTAGGAGGCAATCTGAAGGTCCAAAAACAAAATACTCTTTTTTTTTTTCTTTAACAAACTGAAGGACATCCAGTATCCTTATTTTGTATGATTGCACAAGTAACCTTTGAATGGGAAGGAAAGGAAAGGGCAAGCATTTTCCTTTGAATGCAATGTGCTCAGTAAAATGTCAAGTTGCCACTGGCTAGGATTGAGGTATCGCATAACCTTCAGACTTAATCAAGCTCATTTTTAAAAACTGGCTAGGGGGAAAAAAAAGTTGTTGGGAAAAAACCAGCCTAAATAGACCCAATTTTTAGAAAGGCCTTTCTGATTCTGGATTCAAGACCCGAGTGCCATCTGATGGGGAGAGCTCCCATCCTTGCCCAAGCTCCTGTTAACCTAGCAGTTTGAAAGCATGCAAATGCAAGTAGATAAATAGGTACCACTTTGGTGGGAACGTAACAGATGTCATGCTGGCCAAATGACCACAGAAACGTCTTTGGGCACGGCTGCTCAATGACCTTGAAACGGTGATTAGCACCACCCCGTAAAGTTGCAATGACTAGCAGAACAAAATCTGCAGGGACTCCTTTTTTGAGGGGTTCCTTGGTGCACTCTGAACTTGGTTGTTTTCTTTGAGACGTTTCATTACCCAAAGTAGGTTACATCATCAGTGCTAGTGAGGAGTGGGGTTTCCTCTCAGTTTATATTCTAGTGGCTTTCTTGTCAGTGTTGGTGGGGGAGGCCCCAGAGGTTATTTGGTTCAACGGTCACCAACCAGTGGTCCATGGACCACTGGTGGTCCACGAGAAAATTTTGGTGGTCCTCCAAAAAATTATTTGCATTTTTTATTGCACTTATTAGGCAGATCATATTAGTGGTCTGCAGGATTTAAAATTATGAATTTAGTGGTCCCTGAGATCCAAAAGGTTGGGGACCCCTGCTATGGTTGGGCTGTTTGCTGTTGGCTTCTTTGGCAGTTTCTTGAACGGGGTATTGTTTACTTGATTGTTGGTCAGATGTTAACCTTGAAGTTAATCTTTGCTGATCTGGTTGCTGATTGCTGGTAGAGAGCTGCTTGGGGTCCGTTTGTTCTTTTTTGGGCTGGGTGATTGTCTCTCTTGCATAGTCTATAGATGTGGTTAATGTCTATGTGTCTCTTGATGGCTGCATTGTCAAAGTGTTAGGCTCTTTGAAATTCCCTGGTATTTTCAGACTTGGCTTGGTCTTAGACATTTTCCTAATTGAAACTACTGTTAAATCTGTCTATACAGCTAAATTACTAGCACTGATGATATTATCTAGTTTGGGTAATGAATCATCTGCAAGAAAACAAGCAAGCTCAGAGAACACCAAGGACCCCTCATGTCAACCCTGATCTACCAATAGCAATGGTACTTGGACTTATATACCACTTTACAATGCTTTACGGCCTTCTCTAAGCGATTTACAGAGTCAACCTATCGCCCCTCCCCCCAACCATCTGGGTCCTCATTTTACCCACCTCCGAAGGATGGAAAGCTGAGTCAGATATTCTCCTTTGTTAATCCTTTTACCTTTATCTGATTCTGCACCCATCCCTCCCTCCCTCCCATCCCCTGCAAGACTTACCACACACACCACTGGAGTAATGAATAACCAGCACCACTTCATGTACGGCAGAGGCCGGTACCCAATCATCCGGGCGATGTCATCCATGAAGCGGTCGGCTCCTGAAAAGAAGAGAAATGGAAGTTGAAAACAAGCTGTTTTCCTCTCACCTGGACCAGGTTCGCTCCCTAGATCTCTCATAGCATGGAGGGCAAAACAGGGCTTGAGAAGAAGATGGGGAAGGAGAAAGGAAGGCTGACTTTTCCTTCACTCTCCCTCTCTCTTTCCACTTACCATAAACCCAGGCAACCACCACACACTCCCAAAAGGCTTGCCAAAGCAATGTGATTCCACTTGCAGAATAGTTGTCGAAGAGCTGAAAGACGTACATCCCACTCTGCAGGCACAGAACAACAGGAGAGGAGCTGATTAAGAAAGTCATTCGGAGCAATATTGCTTATTGGTGTGTGATGCTGGCGGTGGAAATGAGAAAATGTAGGAGCCTGTGTGAACAGCCCTGTCCCCCAAAGCTCCATCCAGCTCCATCTGCCTCGCTCTTTTGAGATTAAGATAACCTTTCATTGTCATTTTTCCTGTATACATGATGGCACACGTTAAAATGAAATTCCAATGCCCCACTCTCAAAAGAAAGAAGAAAAGTTGGGGTTTTTGCCAAGCGAACACTTTGTGTTGTGGCCCAACAGCAGCTGGCTGAGCTGTCGGTGGAATCTGACAGCGATGAGCACTACGGGACTGCCCTGGGGGCTGAGGAAGACTCTGGTGGGTGTTCAGAGTCACAGCAGGGACTAGAGAGGCCCGTTGGCCACCAGGTGGCGTCTGAGTCAGGGAGCAGTGAGGAAGAACAGGGGGAGGCTGTCCCTGACCTGCGTATGCGTAGGGCTGCGAGGAGGAGAGAGAAGTTTCGGAAGCAGAGAAGAAAATAAGGAGTTAATGATTGGCCCCTCCCAAAGAGCTTATAGGTGGGGCAATGGGATGGGGAATGTTGCAGGAAGTGACATTTTATTCACTATGCAAGGCTTTTGGACAATCTGTAAGTTGCTATCAAAGGCTGGTTTTAATTAAGATAGCATTCTGGGCTTTCAGCCAGGGGGTTGATTATCTCTGCATTAGTTGTGGCATACAGCCAGGTATGCCTTTGGGTGTCTGAAGACTGGAAACAGAACACTTTGATTGATTCATAGAGAAGGTAAAACTAACCATTCATGTATTGTGTTTCCCTGAAAACAAGCCCTAGCCCGATTTCTCATGCCTGCAACTAATATAAGCCCTACCCCCCAAATAAGCCCCAGTTAAGCTCCGCCCACCATCCAATTGTATGAGGTGGGGCGAGGCACATGCATAAAAATCAAGCTACAGCGGGGATGTGAGGGGCTGCCACATGCGTCCCGCACCAACTTAGCTTAGGACCACTGTAGCTAGGCCTTCCATGTCCCGACACCTGTCGCGCCGCTGCCTGATTTCTTTTGCGGCCTCTCATGGCCAGATGCTACATGGCACATCGCGCCAGTGCCGCTGCTCAAGCATGCAACAGCACAATACACCACACAATCTCCTGCCATGAGTGGTGGCACTGGCACGATGAGCCACACAGCGAGCGGCTGTAGAAGTTGGGCAGCAGCACGACAAGTGTCAGGACATGGGAGGCCTGGCTGAGGTCATCCTAAGGAAAGCGTGTAAGACACTCCTGCCCAAAAAATAAGACTCGGTTTTGGGGCTTATTTTGGGGCCCAAAAGAAAGTAAGACCGGGTCTTGTTTTCAGGGAAACATGGAATTTATTTGGAATTTTCAGAATCGCTCTGTAAAAGTGACCTGGGGTATTTGTAAGACATGTAACAGGTCTTGCAGAAGAAGACAAGTAAGGCTGCTTTTTCCTGGATGACTAGAATGGTTATTTCTGTGAGTGCGTTTAGTGTTGGAGCATGATGCTCGTGATCATAATAGAGTCATAAGGCTGCCAAATCAGAGAGACTCAAGCAGCTTGCAATTAAAAGCTCTGCCTGGGTGAAGTCCATTTGACAAAACGGATTGTCTTTCTTCCGGCCTTCAACTCACCTGAGTCACCATGGAGAGATCAATGACACAGCAGACAAGGCAGCAGATGGCGGCTGTGATCTCCCTACGGGGTGAGGCTGCTGCTGGCTGTGGAAACAGGTCTAGGATACCGGTGATGAAGCCTTCTACACCCACAAACTGGCAAGAAGCAAGCAAGTGGGGAGGGAAGGAAAGGGAAAATGGGTCATTAATGCATTGGGCTCACACTGTTTAATTCAGAGGATGTGAGAGACCCAGGACTGCTGGGCTGAAAACACCTTGGCACAGGGCCTGGGGTCTCCCAGCAGAGACATTCACTAGTGGGGAGATTAAAAAATAATCAAGTTGCTGACTATGATTATGCAACTATAGCCCAACATCTGCTTGTGTATTCCCCATGCGTAGCACCTTAAAAAAGAGTGGAGTTTTGATCAGGTCTACTTTTGTAAAGGGAAAATAATAACAGCATCATTTTGGAGCCACACTAGATGATACATTAAATATGTGACTGTTGCACATTGTCACCACGTCCCTCTGAACTGCTAAATTAAAACAACAAAAAACAAAATGCAGATCTCAATTCACTTACATCTAATGCAATGTACTTTGGTTCTTAGGCGACAGGATGGCAGCTGGCCAGAATTATTATGAGTAGCGTAAACAATCTCTTCTTACAGAGCCCCGTGATCACACCCAGCAGTAGCCTAATTAGCCCAGCCAAATGTATGACAACAATGTACATGCAGAAGAAGCCTGGTAGGGGAGATGTTTGACCTCAAGAGGAAATTGGACGTTGTGGCGTGAAGGAGTACAGTTATCTTGAAGGAGAAAATCTTAAAGAGAGTCTCAAAGTTGTTAAATACTTTCTTCCTCACTCCTGGTCATTTAGGTCAAGATTTTAATGCTTGTTCCTATCCTTTTGTAATTGTGGATAGCAGCAAGAGTCTTTCTGATCCTCTCCTAATGAGAAACACTTTATCAAATTAGTTCTGCAGATAGTGCTGCTACAACAGGCATCTCCAACCCATAGCAACTCAGACTACACGTGGCCCTGGGCAGCTGGTAATGCGACCTCATAAGATCATAAACTTTTTTACCACCATCATGTGATTTATATACATTAACTGTATTACATATTTTATAGGCAATTCCCCTTCACTCAATGTGGCCCAGGCAAGCCAAAATGTTGGGCATCCATGTACTACAACAGGGGTCTGCAACCTTTAAGACATAAAGAGCCACTTGGACCCGTTTCCGAAGGGAAAAAAAAACCTGGGAGCCGCA
>JAEANM010000348.1:805-37939 GCA_017656035.1 Myanophis thanlyinensis | reverse complement strand
TGGGACTTTTCTTCTGCTAGTAACTAGTTCGGCGGGCCGGATTAAAAAGCCCAACGGGCCAGATGTGGCCCACGGGCCATAGTTTTCCCATGTCTGATCTAGGTAGTTTTCTTCTTCAGATTATATGGTTTCCCAAGTATTCTATTGTAGGTAGCTTTCCTAAACCATGATGGAAAAAATGTTTGATGTGGCTATATTACAATTTCCAGCATCTTTTACTATTAACCATGCTTCCTCAGTTGCTGGAAGTTCAGTCTATCATCTAGAATAGAGATTGGTAACCTTTTGGTCTACCAGTTACACTTAATGTTGAAATATGTGCTAGATAAGGTATTAATGAATTTGTAGAACATAATTTTTTTTTTAATTTCAGGGTCAGGAAGTGTACAGTAATTCCCTTTTGGGAAAAAAAGGATATTAACCATTTTTGGAGCCAAATATTCTTGCTTTCCAGCACTTTGCCTCAAAATGATGGCAATTGTACCACCAATTTCTATGCCATAAAAATTAGTTAGCATAATTGCAAAAATCCAGAGACTGAGAGAAAAAAGTGTATATGCACATTAAGATATTTGAAGGCTTCATAGCCATAGCTCTAATCCTAAACTATTTCTTGTTTTCAGATCTTGATAATGATAGTGCTAGTGTGTTTCTGTTGGTGACAAGTTTATTATTTTCTGATAGTTTTATTGGAAGTTCATATGATTGCAACTAGAGATCCTGAAAGAAAAATGGATTAACTGACATACAGATGTTGCAGCATTATGATTCTGTAAATCCTAAACTAAAAGGACTAATTGCTGTACTTTATAGTAGACTTGCTATAAGTTATATAGTTATATGTTGCTATAACTATAACTTTATAAGCAGTAGTTTTAGCAGCCCCAAATTAAACTGTATAGAACTGGAAATTTGTTTTAATATTAATGGCTGAAAATTTCTTGTTATAGAGGCAAACTTAGTAGCTGGTCTAATATGCAAAAATGCTTTTATGATTCTCAGAGATACTGTATGTAAATATCTAGAGATAGTAGGCTGCCTTATATGTTTTTGAAACAATGCAAGAAGTGATAACTCCTACCATATTTAGAGAGCTTTTATTTAATCATGGGTACAACATGCTTAATCATGGGTACTATTTTGATATAGGTATTCAATTTTTTTTTACAGAATATCCATCATGTCTATAAGTCACGTCAGTACAAGAATGACAGAAGTTGTTCCCTTACATTTTTAAAATGTCTGTATTTAGATGAAATGTGGAATTTAATTCACATTATTCCAAATGGAAACAAGTAAGATTGGAACAGAATTTTAATCTGCTTTGGACAAACTTGTTTTGCTAAGACCATTTTGGTAACCATTGGAACATACCGTATTTTTCGGTGTATAAGATGCACTTCCCCCCCCAAAGTGGGTGAAAATGTCTGTGCGTCTTATACAGCAAATGTTGCTGAAGCCCCGCCTACCCACCAGCCTGTTTTCCAGCTCTTTTCCGGCCTTTTTTCAGCCTGTTTTTGGTTTTTTTCCCCAGCCTATTTTCAACCCATTCTTTGGCCTTTCTTGGGCTGAAAAAAGGCCAAAAAAGAGCGAAAAAGGGCCGAAAAAAGGCTGAACAATGAGTTTAAAAAAGGCCAATGCAACTGGCCAAAAACAGGCTGAAAATGGGGCATACAGAGGTGGCGATAGGTCCCAGCGATCCCTGCAGCCTGGAACAGCTGATCATTGGTATTCCAGGAGGCAGATCCAACTGCCAATCAGCTGCTCATGCTAAATCATGCTGTGCTGAAGCTAACTAGGCTGTTGGCTTTTTGCTACAGAAGAGCAAATTGCTGGGAGGCAGAGGCAGATTTTTTTTTCTTGTTTTCCTCCCCAAAAGCTAGGTGCATCTTATACTCCAGAGCATCTTATACACCAAAAAATATAGTAATTGTTTCTCTGATGTTCTTCATCCTCTATTTTTGTGAGCAGGTCTGACCTTTTCAAAGTTCATGATGTTTTACTTTGTGGTTTTAGGACATGACCAAGAACTTACACACTGTTGCACTCACCCCACCCAGCGCCTTGTGGTAACTTCATCACGTGACACAACCTTCCGTTTGTGGGATTTCAGAGACCCTTCTATTCACTCTGTGAATGTCTTTCAGGGCCATACAGAGTAAGCGACAGCTTTGTCCTAGAATTTCTTTTTTACCGGGGGAATTGTATTCAGCTACTGATATGGGAATAGTTTTCTATCTGAATTTTTCATGCTAAATGTAATTAGTCTAAGTCTTCTTTTTCCTGTTTTATGGCCTAATTAAAGCTTTAATAAATGCTGATGAGTAGTAAGTTACATCCAATTCAATCATGAAAGGTTGTATACATTTTCAGTTATTTCCTCTGAAAATATCATGTCTGTGTATAGTTTAATTTTATTAGACTTTGATCAGCAAATAAAACAGAAATGGGGATGGAATTATGGTAAATAAACAGGAATCCAGATTAAACATTGCTTTGTATTTTATGATGGAATATACCACTTATGACTTTCGGCATTATTTTCTATATGCAGAACTCCTTTTTATTGTATATTTTGATACATTTTTCTTCATCATTCTGTACTCATGGGCATTTTTTGTTTATCTGTTCACCTCTGTGCACCTTAGCAATTTACCTTTATAGATAAAATATTTGATACCAATTATACTAATTAATATAATTAATACTTTAATATTGACAATTGACAATTTTGTTTCAAAAAGATCAAGAATGCATTGTACATGTTCATTTTTATTATAATTATCTATTTGTATGCTGCTTTCTATTGATAGAAATCGTGAAGGGTTGATGTCAATTCCGTTATCTTTGGCAATGTCATGAAGCTGAACATGTGAATGGCTACTTTTTCTAATAACATGTTTCTTGTACAAGTAGTTTTTGTCTTGAAGAAAATGCAGAAGCTCCTATTCAGTTATTAATTTTTTCTCATAGGAAGTCTGGGGGAGTATTCTCAGTTTCTTTATGGGAAAGAATTCAAGATCAAGTAATAGCTTGTTATTGGATTCAAATGTGACAGGAAACAGATTTCTTTTTTTTTTATTGTCTCTAGCACTGTCTTGAAATCTGCATTTGCTGATTATAGTTTGTTACATTGATTTTATAAAACAATTTCTTTTAAAATCCTGGAGCTTAACTATTAAATGGCAAAGAATGCTTATTGATTTAAAAGACCTAGAGGAGATCATATTTATCTGCTAGTTTTATTTGTAGAGAATGAGTGTCTCGAAAGATTGGATTAAGATATACCCTTTGATACACGTGGAAGACATTGTATATAGCTAGTTCTCATAAAATTTTCTAGATGTTTTTGGAATGCTGTTGTTCTGTAAAAAAAAAAATAGAATTGCATGTTCTTTCTTTGGACAAATGGTCAGTTCCCCAGACACTGAGCTAATATGACTCAACTCGGAAATGCACATTTTTAAATCACAGGTTGTAAATGTAAAAGCTGAAATGTAGTAAAACACGACAATTTTGGGGGCATCGTTGTTTTCCCCAGCAGATGGCGCCTTAATCCTGTTTTTGAAACTCAACATGAGAAATACTACTTTATGTGTTCAGCCTTTACTAGTTTTTGTGAGGAATGCCATGCTCAATCATGGGGTTTGTTGAAGGTTTTTTTTTTAAGTTTTATGAGCATATTTCAGTAGGAGTTTGCAAGTGGTTTGATTTAAAGTTATGTCTTCTAGGAAAAGAAAAAAAAATAGCATGGAGAAATAAGCACATTTTCTTCTGAGGGAAGTGGGGACTTTATATCAGATAGTGATGGTAATGAACTTTCATGTGATATTAATTGAATATACATAGTGCTCAGAATTAATTTGCTCCAATAAAGCTGTTGTGTAGGCTTAATGATACAGTGTTGTTTTTTAACCAGAGTGTCAGCTTCAATTGTAGCATCATTAGAGAGCTTGGAAAAAATGCATGACAGCCAGTGACTACAGTCAGTGTTCTGCCAGATGGGCCCTTGGTCTAGAAATAGTCATCAGATTTACAACTACAGTTCAGGCCAGAATTTCTGTTGCGAAGAAAGATGATTGTTAAGTGAGTTATAGCCATTGTCATAATCTTTTTTGCCATGGTGGTAAAGTGAATCACACTACAATCGTTAAATGAATCATGAGATAGTTAAGTAAACCAAGCTCTCCCTGTTGGAAGAAATATCCATCTGGTTCAGTTCCAAGCCAGGAGAAAGACACTGGAAACGTGGCGGCTGATTAGAAAGATGGTTTAAGGAAGCAGAACCATATGGGTTCTGGGTAGCAGACCACATGGAGTTGAGAGTGAGGGGGTAGTTATACCTTCTCTTGGGTTTTGCACTTGAACTTCCTGTTCCTGTGCAAGGACATGTATTTTATTGGCTGTTATGATACTTCCATGGGTCCATGTAGGAGTTGTGTAGGGTCACAGCTGGCTCTGTAGGTTGTCTGAGCCAAGCTTGGTTGAAACTTGGTCTCCAGATGCAATGAAGGGGCTTGTTGGCCAGTTTCTATTGTGGCTGAGGGCTAATCCTACCTTTGTTTAGACCTTGTTGCAGGGAATTTTTGCCTATGAATAGAGCTATCTATCTCTTTATCTCTTAAGTGCTGACATCTGCTGAGGGCCATCAAGAAAGGTGGTGGCTTCTTTCTGTCTCCAAAAGTGTGTTTCTCCAATTCTCATCCAGGGAAATATAATATTCTGCTTTTTTTTATATTTCCTAAAATACATCATTCTCCTAGGAGAGGAGTGGGTGCCAACTTTCTTCACCCCCATTGACGTTGCTTGTTAGAAGCCAGTGGAAAGATCACAAATGATGATGACATGACCCCAGGACACTGCAACTGTGATAAATACAATGCCTGAATTTTAATTGCATGATCCTGGGTATGCCACGACGTTTGCAAACTCAGAGATAGTTGGCTGTATTTTTTAAAATGCTGTTGGAACTTGAAACGATCACTAAATGAATGGTTGCAAGTTGAGGACTATTCAGTATCAATTTTTCAGTTATTATTTTCAACAAACATTCTGGAGAAGAGGCAGAAAGGTGAGACTTGGATAGGTCGCAGAATTTTATATGAATGTTAAAGACAGTTATATGCAAAAACAGAAGGACTATGCAGGAAGAGACCAAAGATGTATTCAACTCAGTTCCTTTTTTCTTAGAAGCTAATAGGTAGTGATTGTACCACTATTAGTTCATGGGTTGAATAATGCTGCCCCACTGATGTTTCTAGTAACTGATATTGTGGAATTTATGGTTATAATAACTGGTAGCTACTAGTACCCCTATTTTCCATTACTCAATATCCCATTTTAACTATTATAATTGCTTCAAGTTCTACTTCTGTCTACTTTGAATGTCTGAAGGATTAAACTCAGACACTGATTTTTTCTTTTTTCACAGTTTCATCTTATCTGGCATAGGATTTTATTTCTCCTTTTTATGACTGCTTTTTATTTAGAATGGCTTGAGTGCATTGTGGTCATTATCAATGGGCCTGAGGATAATTCAATGTTTGTTAGATTGAGGATCATTCTATATTAAAGGTGGCATATCATAATAATTTCAGAAAAATACCTTAGAGGAAGTATTCTGAGGCAGGACTTGTAGAAATCAGACCTTGATGCTTGTGAACAGAGAATTTCATATGTAAATGGAAATATTTCCAAACTCTATTTCTTATCCAAAGATACGAGGCCGATGTCCTCAATTTTCTATTTTTATTTCAGAGAACTGAACTATAACTTTCAAGTAACTGAAATTAAATTTGCAAAAATAATAACTTGACTGGCTTCAATCACTTCTTTTTGAAAAAGGTCTATATTACACAACCTCAAATTAATGAAGACTTCCAGATGAGGAAAAGAAACAGCTACCTTAAAATGATAGATAATAATCGAAAAATGAAGGGATAATTGAAGTTAAAATATATTGCTGAAAAGATGGTAAACCTTTTACTGAATATTGTTATATGTTAGCAAGCTCCCAGTTTTTTTTTAAATATCTCAGCATCACTATCAATGTCCATTCAGATTTTTAAAAAAAAATATTTAAAAATACTGACTTTTTTGCTCTGCCATCGTGAATTAAGTAGTGTATATAGAAGAAGACTTCAATTTTGTTGGTGGTAGTTTTTCTTTTTATCCCTTCTTAAAGCCACACCAATGGTTAACTTTGAATGCAGAATACTGGTGTTTTTTGTATGATGTGTACATGTTATAAATATTCCCAATGAATCTTGAGAGTATTGAAAACAGTATACTATTGCTGCATAATATAATTCTTAAAAATAAATATTACATGTATCTGCATAACACATTTTCCAGTGTTTGTCATCCTCAAATGTTGCACCATGTAAAAAGCCTATAATATTTTAAAGGGAATCATATTGTTGACTGGAAAATCCAAGCATTCATGGCTTCTGATACTATACATGTATGTATAGGAATAAATTATTAAATAAATCAAGGTTCCCCCCCCAAAAAAATCTCCCCCCTTTTACCTTCAAATATTTTATTATTTTTTACCCACCTCCTACTGGAATATAATATATTTATATGGTTTTTATGTTTTAATTGCACACCACCGATAGAGAGATGGACAGGCTCCAAATTGGATAAATAGATAAAACATATAAGTTAGAACATCTATTTTTATATGTAATAAACACACTGCTTCCTGGAAGTTGGCCCTTTTCTAAAAAAAGGCGTATGTGTGTTTAAAAAAAAGCTCTTAACTCTGTCTAAAATGTCATGCTGTGTGAGTGAGATGGACACCACAGTGTTAATTTTTTTTCAAAGCTGTTCCAAGCCGCACTCTGCATCACCATTTCATGGTCCAGCATTTTCTGCCTCATATTTTCTGCCCCCACCTCCTCCTACCCAGCCCCAGTGTGAAATTTCAGCAGATTGTTATGCAAAACAGTTTTGTGTCTCTGTGTGACTGGGGAGACAGCTGTTAGTCCTAATGAGGAGTACTAGCATTACAGTCTTTCTGTTGATTGAGACCCACAGAGGGAGCAGGATATTCCAGTTCAGGCAGTGGTGTGTGGTGAGAGAATGCCACTCTGTCAGCTGGAAGTACATGCTCTGGTGCTTCCTACGACAAGATAAATGAGTTTTGCTGGGGTTTGGCAGAGTCTGAAGTTTTTCCAGAGAATGGTAGTAGCACACCAAACTCCCTTTGGGGAACCCACCATATCAGGGTGTCTTATGAATAATATCTCTTTGCCAACTTTTTTTTTATGCCCAAAGATACCTGTCATCCATTGTTGAGTTATTAAAAGCCTAATGCCTTTTAGCGTTCCATTAACATAGAGCCTAATGATCTCTTGTTGACATTTTTCATTAATTTAGTTGAAGAGATGTTAACCACACTTTTAAGTTGGCTACAGCTGCATAAGAATCCAACATCCATTGAGAGAAAAATAGGGGGGGAGGGGGAGGGAAATGTTGAATGACCTTCCCCTTCTGATTCAAGTGCACTTTGACCAGTATTTTTCATCATTAAAGCTCCAAAGAAGTGGCAAACGCATTAACTGAATTCTCTATTTAACCTCCTGCTTTCCATTAACTTTGTGTTTACACCTCAATTTGGTGGATAAGTTAAAAGTGTTGGCCTCACTCCTGTATTGTTTGTCACTGTAGCAATTATGTAATAGCCTCATGTCAAAGCCGCAAATTATAGTAGTTGAAAGTTGCATTAAACTGGAGCAAAAAACCCACAATGCATTTTTAAAAAAATTAATACCAGGCTCTCTTAATGCTGTGCTTGTGTGTAAAGTATCATTTCTGGAGGATTTAAATTTGCAGGCTTTGCTTAATTAAATGTGGTCATTAAGGGATTGTTTCTGATACATTTATGTAGTTGGTAAATGATCCATGAGAATTTTTCATGCTTTGTGAAATAAATGCACTTATTGATAAAATTGTATGACACCCTTTCTCTGTTTATCAATCTACCTGTCAAAATAGGAAGATAGCAGAACTTTAAAAGTAAGCAAGTATGTTTTAGGGTAAGCTTCTTTAGGAAGATGCCTACTTCATTTGATGCATGAATTGGAGAATATTGAAGATATTAGTGAAATAGTATGATAATCCTGCAATGCAAATTCATATGCCATCTGCACATTTGAAATAAAATGAAGTTCTAGTTATCGACAATATTTTTAAACCATCTCAATTGTGGGCAGCACGAAAGAATCAACAAGCTGTATGGACAATTAGCTTTTTCTTGTTCCTGAACATTTTATATAATACATAAGTTTATGTATAATACTAAATTATACATAAAATTGTTAATAAATCAATCTTGATCTCATTTCCTGTCAGAAGAACTTGTGTCACATCTGTTATTAGATTGGAAATAATCTTTAAAATGTCACAAGAGCTTTGGTTTCTTGTAATAGATTGATAAACTATTCTTTTATTTGTTTTTTTAAAAGACCTTTCTTCTAAGAGCTTGCTAGCTGGGGATATTGATGAAAAAATTTATGAAAATATTTGGAAAGGTGGTAATGACTTTAGGTTTTAATCTCTCCCTCCCCAGCTGAAATATTTGTAAATGACAATTCACCAAAAATAAGAGCATTCTGAGCCAATATTTTATGATAGGCATCAAATATGAGTGCTAATTTCAGTTTTTTAGAAATAGTTTTGGAATAGCCGCATCCTTTCGTAGACTACCAGGAAAACAAAATAGAATGCATGATCTCCTAATTATTAGGTATGTTTGCCATCTTTAGTTATTTATAAAATAATAAAGGCAGAACATAAACATATAAAATATTTTGCAAAAGGCAAAGAGCATTCTATAATAAAATTTTATTTTATTTGCATAGCATTGGCATAAGCAGGTTTCCATGTATTTCTGCATATTTCAATTTAATTGATTTAAAATGATGCATATCACTTAGTTATCAGAAAGACTGTTGTTTTATCTGTTCGATCTCCAGCTTTGTTATCATGGTTGATGGTTCTCTTGCAGATTCCTGTTGTTTCTTTCTTCCAACATGTTTTATTTTCAAACCGTCTTGGATTTAGCCCTTCAGAAAGAGCACCACTGTCTGAAAAATAAAATTCATAGCTGCTCTATATCCTGCCAGTATTTTTCAGAGCTTTGTCTTATATGAATGAATTTTTATTTTTCTATTTTTTATTTTTCTATCTATTTTTTATCAGAGCCTGGGTTTATAAATATAGCTGTTTATTATACTCAGTAGAAAGTAGTAGTTAAGGTGCTGGACTAGAGGTGAGGGACCCAAGTCTTAGTTCTCACTTGGGTACGAGGTCAGTTAGATGGCTTTGGGCTAGTTCCTCTCTCAATGGTGGGTGCGGGATAATAGTCTATCAATCTGCACTGGACCTCATGATAGATTACAGTCTGTAATTCTCAATGGTGGATTGCTCATGATGGAGAATGAATAGCCTCTGTGTGGGAGTGCGTGTGTATGCGTATAATAAAAAATAAAGGCTATTCAGTGCCACATGCTGTTAAATTAAATGCTATCTAATTGCAGTTTCGGTTGGTTTAATGCTTTGTATTGATCTCAGTCGGAGGGCTTGGTGGTTAATTTTCCCTTGCACAGCCTCTCTATCATCTGCCCAATGTCAGTTTCTTTTTCTACGGTGTAAAATAGAGGGAATGATGGCTGCTTTCTTCTTTTGCCATCGTTTGCATTTCAAGAAATATTGAAATAGTTTGATTATTGCTTCATACTTTAGTGTTTCTTAATTTTGGTAAAATTTAGATATTTCTGTTTGCCATTTCTGCCATCTGGTCATATGTCTAATTTCTATTTCCAATATGCATGTTTTTTTCTTTAGATTATCATTCAGGTTTCCTGTTCCTTCTCCATTTTTTAAGGTTTGGCCTCAACCCATTTAGGTCTTCAAAGGCTGAACTCAGAATTTTAAATGAAGCCAAACTATTAATTGGTTGATTGTGCACCTGCTGTATATGACTGGAGGAAAATAATCCATATTTTGTTCATTTAACTTTTCCAAATACATTCCCAAAGCGAGATAATTGCTAAAGTTTTGTGGATCCAGAGAAAATCTAGACTTCATCTCAGGAAAAGGCCATAGTTGGTAATCATAAGGTATCCCTTAGTATATGAGGAATTTGGTAGATCCAGGGCCACCTCCAAATTGTCTCTTAAAATCATTTACTTGGATTTAATTTCAGTTTATTTTTCCTGACTTGTTCCTAATTTGTAAAATTTACTGCTTCTCTTGGATCCCCAGATGGGAGCCAAATATAATACACATATTAATGTTTTGGGGTTTTTAATAGAAATTAGTTTTTTATTTTAGCTGCATTATTGTTTGTCAGCTACCCAGAGTCCTTTGGTGTTCAGAGTGGCCTTGAAATGTCATTAAATACATACATTTCATTCCAAAGCTTGAAGAACAATTTCATTCTATGTTAAAAACAGCATGAGATGGAATTCACATTTTGTGGAATAAATGGTAACTTTCTTTAATAAAGTGAGAACAATAACCAAACAAATAGTTGAATTCACACCAAATTTATCCATATTATTTGTGCTTAATGGAAGATACAAAAGGTTTCAAAACAAGAACCATATTATTTTCCTGTTTTTAGCAGCAAAGTCTCTGATTGCTCACCATTGGAAATATCTGGATAATCTTGCTTGAGAAAAATGATTGGATAAGTTTTATTCTTTTGCCCTGCTTGAGAGGTCTTTGATAACATCCACCAATTTAAAACACAAAATGGGAAGTCGTTATTGATAGGATTTTATTTATTTTATAAAGGACAAAATGACTTCGATAAGGATTTATGGAAAGTTTAAATGGCCTCCAGTAAGAATGTAAAAACTGTTATATATAAACTTAATGTCATTGCTTTGAATTGGTCAGCCATATAAATAGCTTAAATAAATAAATGAATATTGTAAAAAATCAGATATAACATGCACAGATGTACATGTAGAAATACATGGTAGTCTCCCAGTGCTTTTAAAGGCAACCTTTCCAAAAAGGAACACAATATTTTATTGCTATGATCATTGCATTGTAACATCAATATAAAACTTTTTTTTTGCAAAGTCTAAGACAGATTTGTGTGTTTGCCCAGTATCAAAAGGACCACATTGGGGTTGAGGGGAAGAGCAGTTAGAGAATTGCAGTCATATATTGGAAGAGAAGATTTAAAAGAAGAAAGAAATGGTTGGATTTAATTCCTTAGAACTAGGCAGCTTTTCAACCATGCACAAATGGTGGTATTACTGTCCAAATCTTTTAAGAATCCCCAGTTAGTGGTGGAAGTGGGATAATTACTTACAGAGAAGGTACATCTGTGTACAATCTCTGGTTGGTCCCCAACACCAGAAGTCTTCAGAATCTTTCAAAACAGAGCTGGGAAATCTGCTTGGAGGTTACTCAGACGGTTAAAGCCAATAAAACAGGACGGTTGTCAAGTCCCTTTTATATGATCACAGCCCTGCTTTGGCAGCAAAGGTATTTTCAGTGTGCTGTCTTAGATTTTCTGTTCTCTATGAGGCCTTTGATGTTTTCAGAGCTTGGTTGTTTTCTTGCAGACATTTCATTACCCAAATATATAATCTCATCAGTGCTAGATGATGTAGTGTTGTTTATATACAAGTGGACTGACCTGTCATTGTTGGTGAAGTGTTCTTGGTGATTCCTTGATTAAGCTGTTTGATTGATCGTCTGAGTTGGTAGTTCCTTGATTGTGGTATTATTTACTGTTGTTGGGTAATGAAATGCCTGAAAGTATGCAACTTTGTTTGGAGAGCTGCAATGACCCCACAGTTCAAAACTGAGCTGCAAGTATTATCTTTTATTGATATTTTTGTGCTCCAGTGAACACTTAGAGCAGCTCAGTTTTGTCAAAAGTTGATTTCCTGTATGTACAGTATATCACAGAAGTGAACATACCAACTCACATTTTGTAAATATTTAAGTATACCTTTTCATGTGACAAGACCAAAAAAGTGACACTTGGCTACAATGTAAAGTAGTGAGTATACAGCTTGTATAACAATGTAAATGTGCTGTCCCCTCAAAATAACGCAACACATAGCCATTAATGTCTTAACTGCTGGCAACAAAAGTGAGTACAACGCTAAGTGATAATGTCCAAATGGGGCCCAAAGTGGCAATATTTTGTGTAGCCACCATTATTTTCCAGCACTGCCTTAACTCTCTTGGGCATAGAGTTCACCAGAGCTTCCTAGGTTGCCACTGGAGCTTCCTAGGTTGCCACTCCTCCTTGATGACATCACGGAACTGGCAGATGTTAGAAACCTTGTGCACCGCCACCTTCCATTTCAGGATGCCCCACAGATGCTTAATAGATTTTAGGTCTGGAGACTTGTTGTGGCCAGAACATCACCTTTACCCTTAGCTTCTTTAGCAAGGCAGCGGTCGTTCTGGAGGTGTGTTTGGGGTCGTTATCATGTTGGAATACTGCCCTGTGGCCCAGTCTCCGAAAGGCGGGGATCATGTTCTGCTTCAGTATGTCACAGTACATGTTAGCATTCATGGTTTCCTCAATGAACTGTAGCTCCTCAGTGCCGGCAGCACTCATGCAACCCCAGACCATGACATTCCCACCACCATGCTTGACTGTAGGCAAGACACACTTGTCTTTCTACTTCTCACCTGGTTGCCACGACACACACTTGACACCATCTGAACCAAATAAGTTAATCTTGGTCTTATTGGACCACAGGATATGGTTCCAGAAATCTATGTCCTTAGTCTGCTTGTCTGCAGCAAACAGTTTGTGGGCTTTCTTGTGCATCATCTTTAGAAGAGGCTTCCTTCTGGGATGAAAGCTTTGCAAACCAATTTGATGCAGCATGCGACGTATTATCTGAGCACTGACAGGCTGATCTCACCAACTCCTTCAACCTGTTCAGCAATGTTGGCAACACTCATACATCTATTTCCCAAAGCCAACCTCTGGATATGACGCTGAGCACGGCAGCTTCTTTGGTTGACTTTGGCTGAGCATGGCAGTTTCTTTGGTTGACCATGGCGAAGCCTGTCCTGAGTTGAACCTGTCCTGTTAAACCGCTGTATGGTCTTGGCCACTGTGCTGCAGCTCAGTTTCAGGGTCTTGGCAATTTTTTTATAGCCTTGGCCATCTTTATGTAGAGCAACAATTCATTTTTTCAGATCCTCAGAGAGTTCATTGCCACGAGGAGCCTCCGTGGCGCAGTTGTTAGAATGCAGTACTGCAGTTAGAATGCAGTTTTGCTGTCTGCCGGTTCAAATCCCACCAGGCTCAAAGGTTGACTCAGCCTTCCATCTTTCTGAGGTGGGTAAAATGAGGACCCAGATTGTTGGGAGCAATATGCTGATTCTGTAAACTGCTTAGAGAGGGCTGGAAAGCATTATAAGGTGGTATATAAGTCTAATTGCTGTTGCTATTGCTATGTTGAAATACCAGTGACTAGTATGACAGAGTGAGAGCAATAACACCACATTTAACACACCTGCTCCCCCTTCACACGTGATACCTAGTACCACTAACAAGTCACATAACACCAGGGAGAGAAAAAATGGCTACTTGGGCCACATTTGGACATTATTACTTAGGGATGTATTCACATTTGTTGCCAGCAGTTTAGCCATTAATGGCTGTGTGTTGCGTTGTTTTGAGGGGGCAGCACATTTACACTTGTTACACAAGTTGTATACTCACTACATTGTAGCCATGTGCCATTTATTCACTGTTGTTGCGTGAAAAGATATATTTAAATTTTACAAAATGTGAGTGGGGTGTACTCACTTCTGTATCTTTTAATGCAACTGACACTGCAATTTTGGGGTGTAGGTTCGGATGTAAATGCAGAGAAGTGGAAATAATAAAATCATTCGCATTTTAGGCAGAAGTTCAAAAGACATTTGAATGGTTGCTTGAAAGTAACAAGCTTTTAAGAACTTAACTAGACGAATAATTGTAACGCACGATGAAGGAATCAAATCAATTGTCGTCTTGCTAAAGAGCGGCACCCTCTGCTAGCATGAATATATCAGTACCTAATTTTGGGAGGATCAGTATTCTTCCTGCTCTGAATGTATGGTAATTTTGGAGATCTTCCTTGGTACCAGGGGCCATTTGTAATTGCTTATGCCCCCATGCCAGTTCAGACACAAAGGCTTATATAATTGGGCTCTGAAGGCTCTAGTTCATGCCACATAATTACCCTGACCAGCTCAGTGACACTCTGATGCAGCATTTAAAAACTTCATACCACTGACACAATGGTATTTGGATCTAATTAGACTTTAATTTGATGTCAATTTAAATTAAGAGGCCTTGCACATACTAGCCCATTGTGACTTGGGTAATACTAATCTCAATCAGTAGACTGAATACAACATGGAATCAGATTCTAACAGTACAATAGAAGTGACAGGAGCAACTTGACACTTTAAATTAAAATTACGAAATTCCAAGCAATTGATGTGTGTGACCCCAAGCTATAACAGGATAGGTCATTAAATGCAATCTATAGAAATTGAGCTGAGAAGCAGACTGTAATGAACCAGAGAAGGAAACCAAAATGCTTTGTTAGCAAGCTGTGTAGGTGGGAGAAAGCAAAAAGCTTTGCAGTGAAAGAAATAACTTGATGAATGGATGTTTTCTATGTTTCTTCAAAACGTGGTGAAAAATCATGGCAACCAAGCTTTGCCCATTAGGGCAAATGGACGAAAGAAATAACTTAAACCCCAGTTATTATCTTTTCAGATGCAATGATTAATACATTTCTGGTTACTGAAATTAAACATTTTTTACTCCCTGTAATTCAAATGTGGCAGATATTTTCTTTAATGCTTTAATTTTAAGTAGATTGGTATCATAACAAAACTTGAATGTCCTATAGGCTTTCCGTATAGAAAGACTATACATAATATGTGTATGTGATTTGACATGCAGTTACGAAATTACATCCCTTCTTTTGTTGTGAAATAATCTATTACTTTGACATGTCTTATTATGTTAAAAGTATTAAACTGCATGCCTGGTAAAAGTTCATAATTGAACTCAGAGTCTAGCAACTAGGTATTGTGCTTCCATGTCGATAATCTTCCTTGCGGTTTCTCAAAATAGTGAGGATGGTACTGTAGATTTAAAACTGTTAACTGAATTCTCAGTAACATGGTTAACTGTGGTTCTAACTTCTTCCTTTCAAGCACTGTGACTTCAGCTGTTTTCACTGTGGGAGACAATGTGGTTTCAGGTAGTGATGATCGTACTGTGAAAGTTTGGGACTTGAAAAATATGAGATCACCCATTGCCACTATTCGCACAGACTCTGCAGTAAACAGGTAGGCATTTGTTTAACCAAAAGTGGTGCTCAGATCACAACATAATTTAAGGTTTAGTAGAAAACAGTAGAAAACAGTTACTGCTTTGAAATGCCCACTTTTCTTAATTCCTTCTGAAATGCATTGTTGTGGTGCCATGTCTTTGGCATCATTGTTTGAAAAATAGCATTCTAGCGTGGCAGCTAAAGACTGACTTTGTATAATCAGTTGTGGTATTTTGTAACTATAGTTGCTGTTCTAGCCTCTTCTGTAAAAGGGATTTATGAATTATAAAAATGAATATTGTATAATTGAGAAGGGAAGGTAATATGGATTTGTGTTTTTAAAGCTGTTTTTGGATTGATATACCATCTTTCTTCAAAACAGCCTGAAAAAAAACCCCATGGTAGCGAAGTTTTGTCTGTAGTTTTTTGAACCAGTTTTGCAATAAAAGCAGACCAGGCTCTTAAATTAATATCAATTTGGGGGTCTGCATGTTCATTGCCTTAGGATCCCTCACATTTTGTTGATTTGAAGAATTTAAATGCAAAGGATATATTTACACCAGTGTTTACTCAATCTTGGCAACTTTAAGATGGATGGATTTTGGAAGTTGAAATCCACTCAAGGTTGAGAAACCCTGGTCTGCACCACTAAAGTACTTGAGATGAATTAATGAAACTTTTCTATTCATGATTTTAGTAAAGATACCTAGTGCTCATTCCATTAAGAACTCCAGAGCAGGTTTTCTTTCCTAAGGGAATCAGAATGGACCATGTCTCTCTAAGTGTGAGCTTCATAGATTTTTTTTTTTGTCTTTAGCAATGAAGACTATGGGGGTATATCTGGTGATGTCTTTGTGAATGTCTATGATATCATCAGTGCCAAAAACAAACCTTTTTTTTGGTGGAAAATAAAATTATATTTGTGGGAACTGTGTGTAGCATGAAATTCCAATTAAATCACTTTCAGTGGCCTTGAACTACTGTCAATTCCTGTCAGGCTGTCTAATTTATTTTTTTTATCTCCTGCACAGGATTAATGTTTGTGTCGGCCAAAAAATCATTGCCCTTCCACATGACAACCGACAGGTTAGATTATTTGACATGTCTGGAGTGCGATTAGCACGTCTTCCTCGCAGCAACAGACAGGTAGCAGAACTTTAGCTATTTATTTAACATCTCTCTCAATCTCCTCTTAAGTTATTTTTCTGCATGTTACAAAATATATACTACTTTGTTAAAACATAGCATGTTGTTGCATAAAATCATCCAGTTGTCATTAAACTAAAAACACTTATACTCCTTTCCTATGCAGACAGACTTTGATGTACAACCCTAATTGAGCCCAGAATTATTGTTGAAGTGATTGCAGCCAGAAGTTGAGGCATCAGTTTATAACTATTTTTTACAATGGTCATTAAGTGAACACTACAGTTATTAAGCAAACACTACATTTAAGTGAATCCATTTTCCCCAGAGGGTGATTTTGCCAGAAATTGGAAGTAAACACTGGGAACATGCAAAAAAAAAAAAAAAAAAAAAAAAAAAGGAAATTGTGTGATCACTGCAGGACATTGCAAACGGTAGTAAAAATGAGCCGGTTGCTAAGTGCCCGAAATGTGATTATGTGACTGCCCAAGTGTACATGGTGGCAGTTGTAATTTCAAAAATGGGTCATAAGTAGTTCTTGAGTGTGAGGGCATCATCTCTTAAAACGGGTTTTAAGCTACTGGTTATATATCAAGGACTACCTGTAGTATATATTAATTGGTATCTTGCAAACTAAAAATTACTGGGCTGAGACCTAGTTTAGACTTAATTCTAAATGGCCTCACCTTTTAAAGCAGTGGTGGTGAGTCTCTTGGTAGCCAGTTAATACTTTTAGAAGCCTAAAGATTGCAATGGACAATGATGCAAAGTAGACAAGACTGTTATATATGTGGACAAAATCGAGATGTTTGGTTTTCTCCTTGAAAGCTTATAAAGGTTTGATTGGCAGGGCAAAGTATGAACATTATGGACTTCAGTTTCAATTTGTTGGCTATTCCTTACCTCAAAGGACTGAAAATTGTGCTATGACTATGCAGTAGTATTTGTCAGTGGGAGATCTTAGGTTAAGGAAACAGGATTCAGAGATTACTTATTCATATTCTAAGCTCTAAAACAGTGTTTCTCAAACTTAGCAAACGTAAGAGATCTCAATTTCTCAGAATTCCTCAACCAGCCATACCAAGGATCACCACATAACAAATCTCTAGACCCAAAAAGACAAATAGCAGACCAGCTACCTAAGTCCTCTTTAGTGAAGCTTTTTAGTGAAGCTTTTTGATATGTTTCCTCTTCCATCATCAACACAATGATGCTCTCGGTGATAGAAGGGGTTGGAACTATCTCATTACAGAGATGCAGTTGAAAATAAATCTGATTTCTTCCAGAGCCATGTGAAGCTGTTTTATTTAATAAGCTTCTTAGGTGCAATAGAGACTGGCATTGTCTTGTTGCACTCCTCCCCCCCCCCCCACCCCCAGTTCCTATTTTTAATGTGCTGAGATCTTAAATAAGGCAGTAACTATCTGGAATGCTTTTATGAATTGTGAAAAACCCTACTTTGTACCATTTTTGGAGGAATAAAAATGGGCTTTTATTCTGTTTTTGTGAGTTAATAATCTAGTACAGGGGTGGGCAATTACGGCTCCTTCATGACTTGTGGACTTCAACTCCCAGAATTCCTGAGGCACCGCTGGCTCAGTAATTCTGGGAGTTAAAGTCCATGAGTCATGAAGGAGCCATAATTGCCCATCCTTGATCTAGTATTATGAGGTCATTTATATGATGTTTATTTTCTTATGTTTATATTCAGCTTTGTGCTGAAACTCAAGTGGTTTATATAAGGTCACATATATTTTTTTTAACAATTTTTATTTTTTATTTTTAATACCAACATTTATGTGTACGGCATGGTATCTGGGCATCTTTTAATACATTATTTATATCACAATGATGTTATTTTTATACCATTCCTCTTTTAGTGGTTACATAGTCTATCAATACAAACTTAATATTTCTACTCAACATTTCTTATATTAACCATTTTCCATCTCTTGGCTTATATTACAATCATATATATTAATGTTATAAATATTCATATCCATTCTATGACACAGTGTCCCTAGTTTATGACCTTTCTTGCCACAGTTGTTAAGTGAATCACTGCACTTATTAAATTAGACTCATGGTTGTTAAGTGACTCTGGCTTACCCATTGACTGCTTGTCAGAAGACCACAAACAGTGATCACATGACCCCAGGACACTACAACTGTCATAAATATGAGTCAGTTGCCAAGCTTTTGAATTTTGATCACCTGACCATAGGGATGCTGCAACAACTATAAGGGTGAAAAATGGCCACAAATTATTTTTTTCAGTCCTGTTGTAACTTTTAATGGTAATTAAATGAACTGTTGTAAGTTGAGGAATACCTTTATTGGCTTGATTTGCTTAGTAAATAATTGGAGTTTAAAAAAAATTAAAAGTGCTTAACTTTGACTGAATCAAAGTGTGCTTTCTATTTCTCTTTATTTTAATACCACATATTTTTAAAAAACCTGAACAATTCCTCAGATTCCCAAACATTTATGTACCTGATTTCATTTCAGCCATTGTTTTGGTGATAGTTACCTAAAAAGTAAAATATAATTTTGCTTGCTTTCTAATTCCTTGATTATTTTTGTATGGTAAATAATCTGTCTTCGGGTACATGTTTGGAAAGTAGCAGATTTTGGTAGTGTGAACAAGCAATCCTCAACTTACAATCACCAATGTGACCAGAATTTCCATCCCTAAGCAATTGAATTGTGCCCAATGTTACAACCTTATTTACCACAGTTTTAGTTGTTGTTTAAGCAAATCCAGCTTCCCCATATTAACTTCCTTTTTGGGAAGCCAGACGCAGAGATCACAAACCGAGACTGCATGATCCTGGGATCCTGCCACCATTGTAAATACATTCCAAATACTCAAATGTTGTTATTACGTGACTGTGGGATACTAGTTGCAGGTCACTTTTTTCAGTGCTTCAAATTGTTGCTCAAGAACTATCCGTATGGTCTAACACGAGAGGCAGAGAAACGAACCAAGCAAAAATGGTTGGTTTTAATACAGTGGTACCTCTACTTACAAAATTAATCTGTTCCGAAAACCATTTTGTAACTGGAAAATTTTGTAAGTAGAGATGCATTTTACCTGTAAATGCCCTAATCCATTCTTCCGCGGGCAGGAGCGGGCGGGCGCGGCTCCACAGCGGCATTGCCGGCTCTTCTCCCGCCGCCCAGGTGCTGCTGGTGAGGAAAAGCGGCTCCGGCAAGACGAGCATGCGCTCCATCGCAGGATTTAGCCAACTAAATCCCGTGATGGAGCACATGCTTAGAGCTGGCGTTGCCGCTGCGGAGCCACGCCCCCTCTGTTCCTGTCCGCTGCCCAAAAGCTGATGGGTTTTTGTATCTTGGGACATAATTTCTAAATAGAGATGATTTTTTTCCTGAAAATTTTTTCGTAACTCGAAATTTTTGTAACTAGAGGTCTTCGTAGGTAGAGGTACCACTGTACTGTTTTTTGTTTTTTGTTCTCTCAGGGTCATAGAAGAATGGTTTGCTGCTCAGCCTGGAGTGAAGATCATCCAATATGCAACCTCTTTACTTGTGGATTTGATCGCCAGGCTATTGGATGGAACATCAACATCCCTGCTTTGCTTCAGGAAAAATGAGAAGTTCTCCTCATGTTTCCCCAGTTTTATTGCCACAGACTTTGTGCAGACTTTCCTGTAAGCTGCAGTCAGTACAAAAGGCGCACTTTGAGAAGGGCAGTGGGTGGAATTGCAAATATTGTTACTGCGTTGTGCACAGTTGCATGAAATGTACAGAAAAAAATGTGACTTTTTAAAAGAAGTTAGGCCAATGTTTCTGAACCATTGGCAACATTAAGGCATGTGAGTTTCAACTCTCAGAATTCCTCAGCCAGCATTGCTAGCTGGGGAATTCTGGGAATTGAAGGCCACATGAATTTTAAAGTAGCCAAGGTTGAGAAACATTGAATTAGGTTCTTGTGTATGAACTTTTTTATCTTGATATCCACTGGTGTCTAGAGGAACACTTAGCTTTCCCATGGAGCATATATGTTTGCAGGTTACTCATTCTAGTTGAACGTTAGGGCATTAAGTTCAGCTTAAATATGAATTCTATGTACTTCTCATGAAAAATACATATTTCACCTTTCCCCATCACATTACATGTTAGCCCTGTGGATAAAAGAGAATGTAAAGTTACTCTTTTAAGATGAAGGAGGGAGCAGTTTGCTACAATGTGTAACTGAGCTTTTCTTGCATCTATATACAGTGTGATCTGAAGACTTAAATATAGTATTAATTTTAACTCCTAGTATAGCTTAGTTACTGAATTAAAAACAAGGGTCAGGAAGAAAACTATAAATATCTTTATGTATCAGATATAAAATGTTGGATTGCCATATTGGGAATACTCCTGTACGTTTCAAGACCTATTTAAATTATTACACTCCTGGTCTGAGGAACCACTCTCTGTGTCAGATTCTCACATAAGGCAAATGACAATATTTTACAATCATGCAAATCTGAATAAGTTCTTAAAGCACTTTAGTTTAGATATAAACCCCAAATGTCCAGTTACATTTCCTGGAGAATGTGAGACTTGTATCTAAGAAGGATTTTCCTTACTAGTTTTTTGTGAATATTTTAAAGCTGGTGAGTAAATCTTGTTATTTTACTTGTTTTTATTTTTTTAAAAATACACCGATGTTTTAATGTAAATTGACATAATTCACTTTGAGCCAAGGACAACATAAGGCCATGTCCAAGCATTCTGCCTTACAAGGGGTGTTGCTTCTCTTCCTTCCCTCTCCCACTTAATGACCATTCTTGAAAAGAAGAATTTTATGGGATAGGTTGCTTAAATTTTAAACTAAAATCGGAACAAATTTAATAAAACTTTACCACGCTGGAAAAATCAGCTTAAGAAAAATATGGTCCCTGTTCAACTCAACTCTCTAGACCTTCTTTAAATTTCACACCAGCACATGTTAAGTGGGCATTATCATACTTACATAGTGCTGCCAGATTTACATATTTAATTTATATTTTCAAGAGCATTTGGTAGCCACCAATTGGAAGAAAAGTCTGAAAGTTGTACTTGAAGTTCTTTCACAGATGAACACAGAAATAGTTATCTTTACTGTCCATTATTGACTTCAGAGAGGCACACAAATTGTTTAACAAAGAGTTTAAAATTAATTTCCATAAATCAGAGATGTAGAAAGTATGGCTTGCTGGGAACTTCATACAGCTTGCCAAGATCTGCTTTGTGGCCAGCAGAGCTCTTTTTTGAGTAAATGGTTAAAAAAAGTGCCCATTTGATGGTGTTTAAAGCAGAAAATGGTATCTTAATCCTTGCAGATGTTGAAAACACTTATTTCATCTCTTTAAGCTTTCCACACAAGCTACTGTCCCCACACATTTTTAAAAAGTTGGCTTTGACATGCTATGTTAACTTAGATGTGGCTCCCAAGTCCTGCAGTAGGGCATCATGAGATATTATTGCTTCAATTACCCCACTTTCCTTTTGTCAACGTTGTCTTCCAGTAGTTCTGCAAAGTAAATTTCAGAGGCAGATCTACCTAGCGAACAAATAGGACAAGAGTCAAGGACACAATTTATGAGGGAATTGAAATCCTAGAAACAAGTGGGGATATGATATGAATAGCTGTGTGGTTATTGCTATCTCAGAAGAGGGTTTAATTATGAAGTGTATAGAATCTTAACGTTGCAGGTAAGAGGCTAATAATTGAGGTTTATAATAATTATCAAATTTAGAATTCTTAAGTAAATGATGATCTACAGGAGCAAGGCTTATATGAACTATGAATAACTTTGTTGTGCATTTTGTTAGTAGTAGTAATAGTACTATTTTACAGTGTTTGCAATGCAATCTCAGTCTTGCCAAATGGAATGTCTGGAGTAAAAACCTGCAGTGAGAGAAACAATCATATCATTTCGCCCTCTTGACTGTTTTTGGCTTTTGCACTGATGTTAGGGCAAATCACCACAACAAAACATACATATGGGTATATGTTGACAATGGCTTCTTGAACTCGTATTTATTTTGAGAGCAAGTTCCCTTAGTTGCTTGGCCTTGTGAAATCCCATTAGGGAAATCTGGTTTTATTGTATAGCAGTAGTATGTGTAAAGCAGTAAAGCTTTTAAAACATTTTAGAAAAGGAATGAAGTCCCTGAGGATTTCACTGGGCTAGTCGTTGCTGACTAGAGGAGATAGTGCTCATCTTGTTTTCAAGACCATTGAGCCAGCCCTGTCCGAAGACATTTCTGTAGTCATGTGGCCAGCATGATGTCACAGAGTGCTATAGTATGAGTACATGCCATTTTTAATGGAGTTATAACCCTACCCACTTAATGATGTCACATCTGTATTCCCTCCAGAAATGCTGTAACTTCTTATTGCCTGCCCCAGAAATGGTTTTGTTTGGCCTGTATCAATACAAGGGGCATTGATCGATAGCTATTGACTATGATGCTACTGTCCCATCCCTGGAAGTGCTTCTGATTGCTGCAAAAAGTCTTGATTGACAGGCTGAGCACATGGTGTCCTAGTCCCAACATCATCACCATCATCACCTAATCAGTAGATAAAAGGCACAGAAACTCCTTCTTGCCACATGTTTATTCTTTAATGAGAGCTTCACTTGAGATGGCCCCTCTGATAGTGCATCACTGTCCTCATCATCATTGATAAACTGAAAAAAAACCATGCTGTAGATCCAAGACCATCCCCAGAAGCATCGGTAGACTCTTCGCTTGAGATGTATGTCCTGTCCTAATCTACCTGCGTGCGTGCCTGCCCCCCCCCCCCGACTTAAACACTGTGAGTCCTAATGTCATTTCCCAAATCTTAAGCCTGCCTGCAAATGGCTCTCCAGTAAAGCAGTGTCCACAAATTCGACACAAGATCAAGAAACGATATACAAAGTCCGCTGTCTGGGTACAAGTCACAAAGTTCCAAATCCAAGCGCAAGTCCAAAGGCACAGTATCCACAAATCCAAGGTCCAAGTCCAGAATCGACTCAATCCAGAGTCCAAGCACAGGTTCAAGAAACAAAGGCACAGATAATGAATTCACAAAGTCAGAGCATATGTATGGCAGGGTTAGGTTTCACTAACATTGCTTTTCTCCGTGCGCTGGGTTAAGTAGCTTACAGCTGATACAATTCATTACAATTGATGCAACACAATCGATGTCAGACCCCGTTCATGGCAGAGTCAGCGCATTAGTCCAAAACACCATTGGAGCATTCACATTTCCATCACCTGTAGGGCCTGCCCATGCTTTGCTGTCACTGGCCAGCACCCTGATCCACAGAGGGAAACGACGCACTACCGTTATGTAAATCGTTGATTTGAGGTATAGGGACATCCAGTGATCACACAGGATTCCAATTGATTGGCACCACTTCTTCCAGCTGGCATTGACCTGGATGCAGGTATCCGAAAAGCTATTATCGCTGCATATGAAGGAGCCAAGGAATAGCTCTACTTTCTTCAGACCTTTACCACTAATGCTGATGGTTCCATCAGTTTGGGGCCCACATTCCATATATTCCATTTTCTTGATATTCAGTTGAAATCCAAATCCGCTGAGTTGTTCATTCCATTGCTGCGTTTGCTCTTCAAAGTGTTCACTTTCATTCACCAAGAAGACGTCATTGGTAGAGAAGAGCGATCATGGATGGGGCGATTGGAGGTCAAACATCACAGTGTCCATGCAAAGGATGAATACTAGGGCCAAAAGCGCTGATCCTTGATGTACTCCGATATTGATGGCAAGGGAGATGATGTTCCCACTACATATTGGACCATGTTAGTGATACTACGGCGAAGGCGTTGAATCCACTGTACACAGGATTCAGGGACATTGTGGGATTGTAGAATAGGCCAAATGAGTTTGTGTGGGATGTGATCAAAGGCCTTTCTCAGGTCAAGGAATGCCATGTGGATAGGTGTGGTGTCCTCATGGTGCTTCTTCAAAAGCAACCAAGTAGTGAGAATGGCATCCATTGTTCCATTCCCTTTCACAAAGCTACATTGGTTTGGAGTAATGAAGAATGTAGAGCCTGGCATCGATAATCAGTTTGATTCAAATATTTTCCTGGTGTGACACAGGAGCTGGAATGGCCAATAATTCGAGGATTCGTTCACATCAACTTGCCTTTCCAAATTGGTGTCTACTACTGGTTGGCCAAGTTCCCGGGGATGCTCCATCATTGATGACTTGGTTAAAAAGGGCAGCAAGATTTGTGGCACCTTGGCGGCTAAGGATCTTCCACATTTCGGCTGGGACGTCATCAGGACTGCTTGCCTTTCTATTCTTCCCCTTCATTACTTCTTTGACCTCCCTGATGGTAATTAGTGGCACAGGTCCAGAAACCAGATTGGCATTTTGGATGGAAGGGTGGTCAAATTCTTCATTGCTAAATTTTGGAGAACTAGTCGCTTCACTGGTGGAGGATGTCAGGCAGGTCTCGAAGGAGTCAATGGTCCTCATCCTTTATGTACTTGACTTGGCCAATGTCCTGAGTGGCTTGGTGACGTGCATTGGCCAAGCGGTGGCTTTTGTTTTCTCCTTCCGACATGTCCAACTTATCATATATGTAGTTGAAATAAGCAGCCTTGGCTGTTGCTACAGCTCTCTTGGCAGTCGAGTTTTACACCTTGTCATGCCGAAGATATTTATTGGTGTGGGACTGGAACCACACTTTTAACAGCTTCTTTTCCTTCACAGCTATTTGCACTTCTTTTGTCCAACAGATTTGTTTATTGATGGCTCATTTCCCTGGCTTTATGAAATTTGTGAAATTCAGCAAACAACTGAGCACCAATTTGAAGAAACACAAACGAATAGTCCTGTCTCAGAATTGATACAATACATAGAATTTATTGATGGTTGGGTGAACAAGGAAATCTTTTTTACATTTTTTTATTATCTGGAGGTTAGTTCATATCAATATTCCTAATGATTTAGTTTTCTAAAAACCTACATATGGTGTGCGAAGCTTCATTTGTCTGAGCAGTGTGTGTTAGCACTGGCATGCAGAGCTCCATTTGTGAAAGTGGTGGGTGCTGGCATTGGCACGTGAAACTCAATTTGAGTGGTGAGTAGTGGTACATCCCCCAATCACTTATAAGGAACCATCCCCTCTCTCTTTCTGCTAGTCCACCAAGCCAGAAAGGTTGAGGACTGCTGTCTCGTGATAACTCCATTTAAAAACGATATGTACTCATACTTATTACAGCCCTTAGCTAATGCATGATTTTATCTAATCAGGGGGTTGGTTTGGGAAGGTAAGGATGGATTTTATTGGCATGGATTAGGCACATGATTTGTAAAGTTTTAAAATAAAATAGAGGTGCATGAGATTATCACTAGCTGCTATTGGCTAAAGAATCAACTTTTAACAGTGGAAAAAGCTTGTTCTTTCCTAAACAACATGGCTAGTTTTTGAGGAGCAAGCTAGTTGCTCAGCTGCTGCAATATCTCAAGGTTTTAATGGAGGTAAAAGACCCGCCAAGGGCTGAAGCATTACTGACAAACATGGTTAATGGTCATACATTTCACATTTTATGATCTCCACCTCGAATGTTTTTAGCAACTATTGTGTGATGCTATTTTAATTATGTCATATCTTTTACTAGGAGGGGAAGTAATTGTTGCATATTTTTAATTTGGAGACCTCATTTTAGAGAAGATGGCTGTATACTGGGCAAATCACAAAATGCAATGTTTGTCTGTCTTTTTGTCTATGTATACATGTTCTTTAAATAGTGCACATTATTATTTTTGAAGATAAAATGTAATTTTCAGAATCTAAAGAATCTTATTTTGATGCTTAAGGTTTTGAAAACCAACTTCTCTGAGAAAATATTTTATGATGTATTTCAATGTAGAACCACTTATTTGTGTTTTTTTTGTTTATATTTGTTTACTGATATTTGGTGATTGTGTTTTTCAGATGTTCAGTGTTTGTCCTTGTTGCAATCTGAAATGCCATTAAAATATTCAGCAGTTTCTCAATTTGCATTTTTAATAAGCTCCAAATGACATGATTTACAAAAATTCTGTTCTGCTCTCCCAATATCCTGCCTTGTCTCTATTTATTTCGATCTTACTGGAATTTCTTCTGCTATTAAAGAGAAATACTAGATTGTAGAGAGAGACAGGAATATTACAGAAAGCAAAAGCCATAAGTATTTTAATCCCTTTTGTGTTATAACACCTGTGACTATGAAATGTGTGGTGTCATCAACCTGATTTTGACTAGGTTTGCTTTGCTAATTGGCTTTTGGCTCAAGACTGCAAAAACAGTAGTGTCACGCCATTCATATTTCTACATGTATTTTAAAATAATATTTTTGATTAAAACATTTAACTACAAAAATAAAAGATAATTCAAACTAAAACTAAAAAGATAAACTAAAAAGAAAAATAGAAAGAAGGAATAAAAGATATAAGGAAGAAAAAAGAAAGGAAAAAATTACAGAAAACCCCTAAGAAAATAACTTCCTATCTCATCACAAGGCTGTTTCACCATCTATTCACCGCCTCTTAATTATCAAATTTAAAACTCATCATCCCATAATTCAACTCCTAATTACAGGCAAGTCCAATAAATAACATCTTTTTCAATCCAGGGGTCAGCAAAAAATCCAAACAGATCCCTAATATAACCACATTCTTTAAAAAATAAAAAATTCACCATTCCATCTCAATTCTTAATTCTAAGCAATACACAACATTTTTTTCAGTTGTCAGCAAGTCCAGAAAGTACCTCCTCAAATAAAACATCCCACTTTAACTCTAATCAAATAAGCCAACTTTATGTTCCTTCTTTTTACATTAAACAATCTTGCTTTTTAATTCCATTCGGATGATCATATTTGTGTTGAATTTCTTCAGAACTTTAACAAGTGTCTTTTATAAGCTGAATAGGAAGAAATTTTTCCAATTACTCTTGAATTCGTATTTCTATTTTCTTCTTAATTTTTAAAGTCTTATCTGATTTTTTTTCCTACAGGCAGTAATAAATTATTGTTAACATTATTCTTCATAATCATGCCAGATGGATTTTGCTTATTTTTTTTTCCTGTAAAAGTATCTTCTGTTGTAACTGTTTCTTCTGGAAACAGGGTGCTCATAAAAACCTGATGTTGTTGATTCTGAGTCCTGTTGCAGTTCCTCAACAATATCTCTGAATGCTGTTGTAAGTTGCTTATCTGGCAATTTTGATAATGTGGAAAATAAGTCCCCCCATCTTTTCCTTGAAAATGTATTCTTTCAAATTAATTTCAAAATCTTAATATTTAAAATCAAATATTGCATTTTTTTTCTAAGCTATTAATCCACTTAATTTTTTTTATAGCCAAACTTTCCTTTTTGCTGTGATGGTTATAAGTGAGAAAAATGGTTATAAGTCACTTTTTACAGTGCTGTTGTAACTTTGAATGGTCACTAGTGAACTGTTGTAAGTCAAGGACTAGCTGTAGTCCTCAAGAGTGATTGTCCCCATCATGATCGTAACTTGGGAAGGCTGTAAATTTGGTCACCCATATGAGTGACATGATCTTAGGACTTTTTTCCCCCCAATGATTATTAAGCAAATGTCATGGACATTAAGTGAACAATTGGTTCATTATGGGCTTATTTTGCCAAAAATCAGAAGTAAATCCCAGATTTTGGCAAAAACTCATAAAACGCAGCCAAATAATGGTGGTATTTACGTAAATGTTGCTCAGGTGCCAAGCACCTGACATGATCATGGGATGGTGGTGGCAGCAGCTGTTGGAACTTTGAATCTAGGTTGTAAGTACTCCCAAGGAAGTTGTAATTTCAAACAGTTGCTAAGTGACTGGCCATAAGTGGAGATCTACTTGTAATTGAACGCTGTCTTTGGAAATCTAGTTCTGTTTAATATCTGATTACGGCTTCAGCCATGGATAGCAGGAATAAAGGCCAATCTAGCTGTTGAAAGTCCTCTGCATTGTAAACTTCCTTATACTCTGGAGTGTAAAACATTAAAATTGCCTTTGACAAGTACTTCTGTACTCTTCAATTTCTCTCTATATTCTGTGCAAACAAATCTTTAATTGCATCTTGCTACACAGGTTATGAACATCTTCCATGTGGTTTGTTTCCCCTGTGTTACATGAAATTGATTTTTCTTACGTAAAGAAATGAGTCAAAGCATAGATTCAGTGCAATTTATTTTGATACAACAGTCCTTAGAGTATCACGGAACACTTAAATTACGGATATCGCTTACAATGAGCTGAAGCCAGGACTGACAACTGATCCAAAAGTTATCTCATTCATGTAAAAAATGAAATGTTAGGATTGCTATGGAAACACATTGCATAGTTAAACCTCCTTTTGTGCAGATTTTTTTTTGTGGGGGAGGGGATACAATTGTCATCAGTAGCATATTGGAGGCCTTATGCTTTGGGTTTTTCAAGCAGCACAAGTGAGGTTTGGCATAACAAGTTACTTGAATTGAACATTTCAGTGGAATTCTTGCCAGTAGAAAAATGAGGCTGGAAACTGAACAAATGACACCATATTGTTCCTCTCTGTTTCTATTTAAGACTTCTACTTAATTGTGAAAAAGCATTGACTTCTATTTGTTACTATGAAAAGACTTGCATACAGGACTAGCTGCCACGATTTCTAGATAAGTATGAAAATTAGGACAAATCTTATAGCACCTTTTCTAACTAACACATTTTATTAGAAGGCAGGAACTTTCTAAGGCTCCTTTGCCATATACAGTAGGTTTCCATAGCAATCCTAACTCTTCATTTTTATATGAAAGCAACAGTCTTTGGTTCACCTTTTTGCAGCTTAAAAAGCATATGCCTTCTAATAAAATGTATTAGTTGGAAAAAGTGCTATTGGATTCCTGATTTTTTGTTACTGTAGACTAACATGGTTCTCCTCCTACATAGTATTTCATGAGGGGCCAAACTAGCATTACTTTATCCAAATGCACATTATTTGCATATTTTAGCTGGATGGTAAAAATAACATTTTAAACTACATATTCACATCTTAATATGGAATATCCATAGTGGTGCTACTTGCATATGGGATGTATCTATGTGAAATAAATAGCTTGACCTTCAGTGAGAAAATAACGTACAGTCCCAATAACATGATGTTTTTGTCCTACAGAAATTCTAATATCTTACAAGTTTTATTCAAATGTTACCCACTCCTTTAGTTTTCCCTTTATCCAAGCCCAAGAAAATGAAAGAATTGTAATGGTTCTAAACTCCAATACTACGCAATTTCTAATCCAACAAATATTGAAATATCAAATGCAAGATCTAAAAATAATCAAGGCTCAATGCAGTATTTATTCATTCACACTGAAGAAATTCCTTCCAGAAAACAGTGGGAGGGATTTCTATACACAAAAGGATGCATTCATATTTATACATTTCAGGGAAGGAGGAGAAAATAATATACATTAATAGATGATGTACACATGGATATTCATAATTACTTCCCTGCCCTACCCATTTATGTCTTCAAGAACGAGTTACTGTCTTAATAAAAATAGCATATCAGTTGGCACAGCTTATTGAGAACCAAGAACTTCAAGATTGCTCCAATTAGCAGACATTTCTTCTATGTTTCTATCTTGCTAAAATGCTGCTCCTCCTTAAAGAATTGGTTTTCCTCTACAGAAAAAGCTTGAGAAAGTTTTACACACTGCCAGGTGATTCCTTTCAAGTTCTGTTTGCGTATAATCACACCCTGTAGGCTGATTGTGTTGGGTTTCCACCAAATTACCAAAACACCGTATTTATGGAATATGCTGAAATTAATAGAGAGTAACCCAACTCTGTTTTGGGAAAACGAGTTCCAATAAACTCACAATCCCAAAGATGAGAAACCACCCAGGGTGGGGTGAAATCCAGAACGAGATCTAAGGTTTATTTAGAATTCTATTTGTTTTAAGAGACCTGCAAGATTTTTTGATGGATGGGAATATTTTGGTCTGTTGTTACCCTGAAGAAATTTAGCAGCAGGGAAGAGGAGAAATTTGCACAAGGAAGCTCAGTGATAGTCCAGTTTCTCTTACTGTGTGTTCAGTACAGAGGTTAACTGAGTACTGAGCATAAAAGGTATGTCAGGACAGTCCCAATCCAACAATTATTTATCAGGGCATGCAGAATTGATTTTTGTGTCTTGAATAAAGCACAAAGATCAGAAAGTAAGACGGTGCTCAAGGCTCATGTGGTCTTGGTAGGTTTTCTGTATTACATTTATTGTTTTAGTAGAAAAAAAGACTTTTAAAAAGCATATTTAAAACAAGCTTTGGCTTAGATTTGTTGAGTACTTAAACTAGTGGATATTTTTTCTCTCCATCTCCATCTATATATTTATACATCTATATATTTCAATTCAGAATTGTCTCATTTTCAACAAATACAGGGAATCAATGTGAGGTAGGAGGCTTTTAGCCATGCCAGCTGTGGATGATGGATCTGTAATATAAATATATCTGGAGTGTGTTGGAAAAGACTTCCATAGCAACAGTGATCCGGGAGAATCACATCTTGCCATACTCAAGTCTTCTGCGTGTATAGTAATTGCAGAGTGGCCTTAATATAACTTCTGTGTAGAACCCAATTACATAAATGCCAAAAAAAACCCCAAAAAGTATTTTCCTTCTTTCTTTTTCATGTTAGAGTCAAGTTTGAGCATCAGATTTAAGCAGAACATTGATTCATTACTCTGATTCATGCCTTCGTACAGTTCTACACTATAGAAGATAAGCACAATCTCACCATTCCAACATTTTATCTTTTTTTTACCTGTTTTGGAGATGGTTTTCCAGGCTTTCAGTTCTTTGGTGTTGCAAGATTTACAGAGATCAAAAATTTCAGAATTGGATCAATCGTATTTGCATATGAGTTGTGCCTGGTTAAACGTGTTACCCAATAATTCCTTTTGTAATGGTTTTATGGCCTAAGAAAAATTTCTGTCTGGCATCTTTCAAGGTTTACTCTTCATACATTGCAGGTTAGTGACTTATTTTTATGTCTTCAAATACATTTTGAAGTTTGCAGGGGCCCCCTTCATGGTTTTTTTTTTTTTTTTTTTTTTCAAAATCCTGACCTTGGCCAAACTAATTGTGACTGTATAAGTGGAATTCCTTGTTTTTAATCCACTCGGATTTTGCTTCATCTGCCATTCTAAAGCTGTGCAAAATTCTGCTCATCTCAGTAACTACTGATGCAACCACAATCTGTATCTTGATAAATGATGCTGTTATCTCCCATTGAGCTTCTGACGGTGCAAAATAAAACCATAATATTGTCCTTTTTTTCCCAGGGAAAAGAAATAATTGTTAAAAGGACTAGGAAGTCATGGAAAGCTTACAGATGGAAGATCTCTCACCCTACTTGCCCCCCCCCCAAAAAAATCCTTGGAATGAGTGAAGACATCTCTTTGATGCAGATATCTACTTATCTTTATGCCATTTTAGCTGTTAATTTGCCCTATATTGTGGAAGACTCTTACCAAACAGTACAGTAGTTTGTCCTTTCTACTTTCAAATGGTTCCTTATATATAAACAATGAGTGAAATTCACCAAGGAGCCTCGGTGGTGCAATGGTTAGAGTGCAGTACTGCAGGCTACTTCTGCTGACTGTTGGCTGCCTGCAGTTTGGCTGTTCAAATCCCACCAGGCTCAAAGTTGACTCAGCCTTCCACCCTTCCAAGGTGGGTAAAATGAGGACTCAGATTGTTGGGAGTGATATGCTAACTCTTAGAGTTAGAGAGGGCTGTAAAGCACTGTGAAGCGGTATATAAGTCTAAGTGCTATTGCTATTAAAAGTAATTTAAATCTAAGGAGCATGCTTCTCATTTATAATCAGCAAAGTCTGGATTAAAATTTTGTCATCAGGATAAACATAAGTTTTCAGCTAGCACCTTCTTTTTCAAGGAAATTACAGATGACTTCTTAGGGCTAATCCCATACTTCCTAAGTAGCATAAATCAAAGAAAGGACAACATCTGATTTACATACTCTGTTTTTTTTCATTGCACTATACGTTAACATGGTTGGTTTGGCTTTGATTTTGGATGATTCAGGAACTCAGCGCTTGTACTTTATGACTATAAGCTACAGTTTAATACAATGTTTGAAAAGGCAGTTGCTCATTCATCTACCAGAGGTGTCAAACTGGCAGCCCACGGCCAGATGCATCACACACAGGCCACGCCCACCCCAGCTCCGCAAAGGGAAAAAAAGTCACAAAATATCATGTGACACCATGAGTTTGACACCTGTGATCTAGTCCATTAATCTCTCATTGGTGATGATTCCAACACTCCAGCAAAGCTTCTGCCAATCTTGTTTCTTTAATAATCCCAATAAATGAGGGATAAGGAAGCCCATTTCTTCTCAAATAAGTGAGGTCTCTTTTTTTTAAAGCAAAGGGATGCATGTAATGGGATGTGCACCTGTGGGCACGGTGGGGGCAATGTTTGGTAACACAGAACTTTGCCAGAAATAATATATTTTTATATTTGTAGACCTTGGATAGAATATGCTAGATTCTTTCAACAGAACTTCAAGCCCAATTTCCATGGGCAATGTTCTAAGGGAATGATCTTTCTCCTCTCTTGGTGGTTGATAAGAAACTATTAAGCATCCGACCTCTAATTGTTAACAATTAATTACTATACTCATTAAAGAAAGAACCACCACAGAGATAAGGAAACAGCATTTCCCCAGGTACAGGGAGAATAATTCTCAACTCCTTGAGCTAATAGGATACGTCTGTCTTGCATTTTATTGAAAACATAGTAGTTTTTCCCCTTTCACTCTGAAGGAATGGGCAGTCTTAGAAATGCATGACACATGAAACAACCTCCCTGGCTCCCCACCTCTTGCAAAATGCCCCAAAACCAGTGTCCCAAAATCCCGAGTGGGGGTCCCCACCCTTCTGTCCCTGACCATTATTTTCATTGCGCCTCTTTGATTATTCCTGAATGATTCACTTCACCACCCATCCTACATCAGCTGATGGCCTCCATCTCTCAAGTGGCGGGCAGGGGGAATCAGTCCTGATCCTCTTACAACCCCAACTACTCCTAGTCCTACTTAAGTGCAGGAGTGACTGGGCTGACCAGAACATTGCAGGAATGAATCCTCAACAATTGGGGTCGTCATTTTACCAACCTCATTTTTACCTGCTTTTTACCTCTTCCTTACTCATTACTTCTTTTCCCCTCTTGTTCAAGGGGAGAGAAAAAGTCCCAACTGTTTCAAACCTATTCCTCTTCTTCCCCCCACTGGAGTGTGTATCCTGCATTTATATGTTTTTATCAGCCAAGTTTCATTTCTTCCATAGGACAAACTTCTCCACAGCTGGCCATCCTTAATTCTTTTCTTAGACTGTGTATAGCCTTTCTGTCTTTTCCATAGTCTCATTTCCTCTCTATCTACTACTCCCACCAGAGTTTCCCATCCTGACTTCCTGCTGTAGAACCTGATTCTTTTGCACTAAGGTTTTAATTTCCTAGCAGTACCACCCTACTTTTACTTCAATATGACTCTCCCCACTGCATAATTTCAGACTATCTCCCATCAGTGTCTGAAAGCATAGCCAATGGTCCAGGTTGATGGCAGTTGTGAGCCAGACACTGGTTCCTCACTCTTGCTTTGATTATAGAAGACAAGCCATTGGTGGTGCAGTGTCTAGAATGCAGTACTTCTACCTGCAGGCTACTTCTACCTGCTGGCTGCCTGTAGTTTGGCAGTTCAATTCTCAATAGCTGAAGGTTGACTCAGCCTTCCATCCTTTCGAGACTGGTAAAATGAGGACCCAGTTGGGGGAAATACATTGACTCTGTAAACCGTTTAGAGAGGGCTTTAAGTCTAAGTGCTATTGCTTCCAGGATTTTATTTTGTAAGTTGACACTAAACTCTAGATAGCAATAACAGTATATATTGCCCCATAGCCGCTGACAGAACCCTCTGGATGGTTTACAATGTCAGCATCTTTCCTCAACAATTGGGGTCGTCATTTTACAAACCTCATTTTACCAACCTCAGAAGGATGGAAGGCTGAGTCAACCTTGAGCCCATCAGGATCAAACTATAGGCTGTGGGAAGAGTTGGTGTGCATTACTGACCTTTAACCACTGTGCCATCACTAGATCCTCTTTGGAAGGCAAGCACATAGCCAAATATCTCCATAACATTCTTAATTTATAGCCTATCTAAACTAACACTCTTATTTCCACAAAGAACTGTAGAGAAGATGGAATCAATAGACATTGTCTTATGCTTTCTGACAAATATACAATACTGTGCTAACTTGTTTAACCATGATTTATTGACCTAACTATAGTTGGGGAGATTCACATATTCACTGATTTACTGATTTCAGGCTTGTGCACAACATTCAGTTACATCACATCAATCACCAAATCATTTATTTACTGGATTTCTCTGTTGCCCACCTTCATTAATACAATGACTCGGGGCAATTTACAGCGTAGTAAAAATTATTAAAAAAAGAATTAAAAGTTAAAAATTAAAAATTAAAAACAAGATGTAGTCTGCCTAAGGGAGATAATTTTATGCCATCTTTATCCTGTCATCCACCCCCAATGTAGTGGCCCCTTGTCAGAGCCCCAGGCCAGCCAGTTTTTTAGGATCTTCCACAAGGCCGGAAATATGGGGGCGGATCTCAATTCTGACAGAAAAATATTCCAGATATAATATTCCAAATATTCCAGCAGAGAAAGCTCTTCTTGATTCTGCCACCTGAAACTCCAACCATATCTGAAATAGGCCCTTTTTACTGGGATGAATATAGTGGGTTGATCCCCATTGGATCTTCAGATTATCTGGAATCATAGAATCCAGTGACTGCCCATGATTCATAATTCCACCTACGCAGATGTTTGCAATAGCAATAGCGCTTATACTTATATACTGCTTTATAGTGCTTTACAGCTCTCTAAATGGTTTACAGAGTAAGCATATTGCCCCCAACAATCTAGGTCCGTGATGGTGAACCTATGGCACGGCCAAAGGTGGCATCAGAGTCATCTTGCTGGGCACACAAACTGCCATCCAACTGACTTCCAGCTGAGCATTCCCTGGCTTTATTACTAAGTTTTTGACCCTAAACAGAAAACAGAACAATGATAAGGGCACAGAAGAATTTAAAAGAAATTTTAGCTCTCATCATCTAATTCTGAACCTGATTTCCATCACTGTGGGATGAATTAGGAGAACCGTCTCTTGCTGATGCCACCTGTTCATATCATGAAACCATGGGAAATCTATCATGGCTGCTCATCTCCCCTCTGGAATAGCAAATCTGTTGGCGGGTCTATGCTGCAAAGTTGACACAACATCTGTCCGTGCTGTGCCTGCCTACGGAATCAGTCAACCATCAGTCCCGAGTGTTTTTTCTGTATTTCTCTTCAACAAATTCATTCTTGGAAATTCAATCACAAGAGTAATTGAACCCCTCTGGAGCAAATTGCTCCTGAGTTCCAGATCAGCACCAACATTTTAGAGATGGAACCTCATCCCCATCATAGAATAGATCCCCAAAATGAAATTGTCCTGCTAGCAGACATCTCCCTCCAGTTAATTCGAAGGCATGTTTTCTTCCTACAAGACATTTAGTCATAGAGCCCACAAAATCCCTTGTAATATGTTATAAATTTCTGTTGGAAGAAATATCCATCTGGGTTCAGTTCCAAATGGGGAGAAAGATACTGGGAACACGGAGGCTATTTGGAAAGATGGTTTATTGATGAACAGCTCCACATGGTTTGAGGTCCTGGGCAAAATGAACACATGGCTGAGAGAGAGGGATAGATTTATACTCTCTCTTGGGCTTTGGACTGGAATTCCCTGTTCCTGGGGAAGAGCAAGTATTCTGATTGATTCCCATGTGGGATAACTTTGTAGGCTTGGCTGAATCTTTCTGGGTGATGTAATCTTCCAAGGGGCCATGTGGTGATTTCAGCTAGATGAGTGGAGGGCTAATCCCATTACCCTGGAGCTGAAGGGGGAGACAGGGAGCTGCTTTAAAAACACGTTTCTCCTTTTCTCATCCAGGGAAGTATAATATTCTGCCTTTTTTGTATTTCCTAGAATATTTCATTCTTCTAGGAGAGGGATGGGTACTAACTTCCTACCTTACTATCAGAGCAACTATTTCTACGACAAAACCAACAGCACTGACAGGCTGACAATGTATAGACTTACAGCATGAGATTGAATTAAAGCTGGAAATAAAATCCAGTTCTCAGTGGGGGCGGTGGGTCCGTGTTCCACAGACATAAAAACAAGACAAACTTCAATCACACCATCCTAGCTGCTATCTTGACTTTTTTTTTTATTACTCATCCTCTGTGGACTTCCTTGCCATATTTCGAACCATGTATCTCCTTCATAAGTTTCCTGAATATGAATTTCACCTTTCATAATCCTTTGCCTAATGCCATGTTGATTAGGAACCGTGGGAGTTGCTGTTTCAAACTTCTGCAGAATGCCAAGTTGGATAAGATGGATCTAGTGAAAAACTTCACAGGATGAAACTCTGGAGAAAAGCAAGTGATCTAAATTACTTCCTCTTCTCTCTCTCTCTCTCTCTCTC
>JAEANM010000347.1:0-37961 GCA_017656035.1 Myanophis thanlyinensis | reverse complement strand
AAACCAATGTGAAAATTAGAAATTTAAAATTTAAACAATTAAAAATTTAAAATTTAAAACTAATTTAAAACCCCCAATTAATAATACTAGGCCAGACTGGCCTGTTGGAACAAGTAGGTTTTTAATGTGCGCCGGAAGGTCCATAGGTCTGTGATGGTCCGGATCTCTGGGGGCAATTCGTTCCAAAGGAAGGGTGCCCCCACAGAGAAGGCTCGAACCCTTGGGGCCGCCAGACGACACCATCCAGACAATGGAACCCCAAGGAAGCCCGCCCTGTGGGAACGCACAGGTCGGCGGGAGGCTGAAGGTGGCAAGGACTGTCAAAGATACATTGTCACGTGACATATCCCACTTCGCTAAACTGGGGTGGGCATGGCCAGCACATGATGCATCCGACCTGCGGGCTACATATATGACAACCCTGATATAAAGTGTCAAAGGTGCTTTAACTGCACTTTGATTTTGATGAAGAAAATATTATCTTTAGAAGGTAATATTTCTGCATTCTACTCATTTTCTTAAATGAGTAGATCTGGTACTCAAGCCGGTAAATCTGCTTGTTCTGGGCTCATGAGATATTTTCCTATATCCCAGACAGATAAATAAAAACAGAGAAAGAGAAAATTACAAAAGGTTGGAGAAAATTTTTACTTCTGTATATTAGATCAAATTGCTCCACTGGAGATATCAGTATATCAAAGAATCAAAGAACAATGATTGTTCCTAATAAAGAATTTGTGGTTGGGCCTGGATTCTAACTTAAAGTGGAGATTAATTTTTTATTTAGTACTGTATATTGTGTGAACCAATGTTGCAATTTGTATAATTCTACATTTTTTGTGAATCATTGAATCATCTTGTGGTTTTTTGAAATCATGGCTAGGCAAGCCATGTCTTTATGTGAGATATGAGACCAGTCTGCATAAATCAGAATTGTTTGTGTTCATTGCACTATCATTAAACTTTACTAATCTCTCTTTTCTCTTTCTTTCCTTGGGCATAATGATGGGGCCCTTTCTTGCCAGCTTTGCTTTACATCTGCCCTGTACATTCGGTGTGGGCTTGTGTCCGTTCCTGTCCTGACAGTTGTGTCTGCACTGAAGAGAAGAGTTGTGCTATTCTTTGTGATCGAGCTGGCCTTGCACAGATCCCTAATGAGTTTCCTTGTGAAGCATATTCTATTAACTTGGATAAAAATAACATCAAATTCCTTGCTGAGAGGGCATTTGGTACTCTCCCATCCCTAAAATCTCTCTCAATAAGCCATAACAACATATCCTTTATAACTCCTGGTGCATTCAAAGGGCTTGCTAGCTTAACTGAGTTAAAAATGGCCCACAATGAATACATTCGTTATCTGCATACCAGGACTTTTATTTCTCTCCAGAGGCTAGTCCGATTGGATTTAGCAGACTGCAATCTTTTCAACATTCCAGACAGGATTTTTATAGAGCTTCCAGCTCTTCAAGAACTCTTTTTCTTTCAGAATAACTTCCGAAGGATCCCAGGAGCTATAAGAGGGATGGAGAATTTGACCCATGTTTATTTGGAGAAAAACAAGATAGAAGCAGTAGCATATAATTCACTTCTTGGCCTGATCCAGTTGAAATATCTCAATCTGCAAATCAACAGAATAAATGTCATTCATAATAGAGCTTTTCAGGATTGCCAGAAACTGGAGTATCTTTATTTAAATGACAACTTAATCAGTGACCTCCCTGAGAATTCCCTTGATGGTCTGCAGCATCTAAAGATGCTTAATCTTGGTGGCAACTTTCTCAAGATTGTGTCTAATACTTGGTTCCAGGATCAATCTGAACTGGAAGTTTTGTATTTGGACAGAAACTGGATCAGTTATATTGAGGAAGGTGCTTTTGAAAATCTCACGAGTTTGGTATATTTGCACTTGAACAGTAACAATTTAACTACGTTGCCTTTCTTAGTCTTTCAACCAGTCTACCTCCTAGGAAGACTCTATCTTTTCCGGAACCCCTGGGAGTGCGATTGTAAGATTGAGTGGCTGAAAGAGTGGATGGAGAATTATGGACTTGTGAGAGATATCCCTTGCACTTCCCCATCTTCAGTAGTTGGCCTTGACTTAATTGATGTTATTTTTGAGAAGACAAATGAAGGTTTATGTCTTGATCCAGAAGAATTAAATACCTCATCTTCTACACCTCTTCCCATGCAAGAACTACAGCCGACTACAGAGAATAAATTCAACAGTCTTATCTCAAAATTTCTACTCCAGAAGGGACTTTCAGAGGAGGTGATAAACACCACAGAAGGTTTTAGCAACACTACTCTGTTAGATGGCTTGATTAATGAAGCATCTTTAGGATTAAAAGAATGTCATATAAAACAAATATATTCTAATATTTGTGTATTATTTATATCTCAAGCATTATGGACCATATAACCCAAAATACTTTAAAATTAATTTGATTGTTTTTCTACTCAAATATGGATCAAAAGAAGAAAATTGTGATATTAATACTATATTTAGAACTAAATCTAAATGACATATTCTGGGCCCATATTTTAAAATAGATTCATATTTATAGCTGTGCCAGTTATTTCACATAGTTAAGAAATTAAAAGGAGAGAAAATTGAAGGTAATAAACTTAGTTGTCTTTATTTACTAAGGAAGTTCTGCCAAAAAAAAAAAAAATATCCCACAGGTTTCACCATTATTACTCAGATATGAAAACAGTTCTATAGTATTTAGAGCTTCTAGATGGAATGGAAACCAAAAAATAGTAACTTCCCTTACAGAGATTTCAGAGACATTTGGTACCTGTTGTAGGAAATGATATATTTGTTTAGATCAAACAATGTCAAATTTTCAGTTTAATTTTGTCATTTTAACTCTCCTTAAAAGAATGGTTTGAAGCCTGCAAGTGAAGCTAGAGGGCAATTTACTTTCCTAATCATAAAACTGATATTCATAAGGATTGAAACTAATAGAATATTTTTAGCTCAGGGTTGTACTGTAACATCCTTGATACTCTGAAGCATGGAAGATGTTACCTAGTTGGCTAATTAATCATCTGTAAGAAACAACCAAGCTCAGAGAACATTAAGGACTCCAAATAGGGATTGATACAGTAGCTATTGTCCAATTTGTGACTGACTTAAGCAGGTCCTCATAATTTTCTATGAAAAATGCCCAAAGTATCTCTGAAATTCTTTAAAATAAGAAGCAAATGTATGCATGTACATTGTGTTACACTCTAGATCTCAGAAACTAAAAGGCATAATAAACACTACAAGCTCATTCATGTCTATTTAACTTTTCTTTGGCTTCAGGTGGCTTAGTATGAAATATTGAATAAAGAACTGGAGCTGTATAGAACAGTGGCATATATCAAGTATGAATATTGTTTTAATAAAAGCTTTAATTTTTTGCTGTTGCCCATGGTTCCACATTTTATAGCTGTTAATGTAGCAATGCTAAAAAAGGAATCAATATATGTAGTACACAATGAGCTTTAAGTATCACTCCCCTTCCTTTTTTGAGTCTTGTAACATTTTCAATCTTATTCTCACTCTTTTCTCTTGCCAAATATATTTGAAAATTATTGCATTTAATTCATCAAAATATTTGTTCTCTAGGAATTGTTTGAAACAAAAACAGTCATTTTGGCAAAATATTCATTTTTATAGTTGCAATTCTTCCTATCATTGACAATTGCAAATTTCTCCATTTCTCCAGGTAAAGTTTAATTTGTTGCATTAACCTTATATAGTTATCTTCTTTGATTGTTGCACATCTAGCTGTTAAATAAATTCTCAAATAGTTTACTTTCTTAACTATCTGAATGTTTATTTTCTTTGTCAGTTCATTTTCCTGTTTGTAAGGTTTTTAACTGAAATTTTCATTTTTTCTTATTTATTTTCAGCCCTTCTACTTCTCCATATTCCTCAATTTTCCCCATTGACTTCAGTCCAGATTGCAATGGATCTTCTAGAATAAATACTAGGTCATCTGCAAATGCTTATAATTTATATTGTTTTCTTTTTATTTCCAGTCCTTTTGTTTCTAGATCTTGTCTTATACCATGTTTCTCCAAAAACATGACCCAACCCAATAATAATCCCAACCTTAATTTTTTGGGGGGTGGGCCTAATATTATCCCTATGCAGAAAATAAGTCTGGGAAATGGGCATGGCCAGTACGAATGGTGGCGGCACGGGTGCAGGGGAAGGGTGGTTGCAGAAACTGTCTGGCTGCAGGTGCAGCCCACTGGCCTTTTGGGGCAGTGCAAATACCGCTTTTGTCCTTCTCTTTCTGGGTGCAGCACTTCTGCTTGTTGGGCTGTTTCCCCAAAGCTGGTAGCTTCACAGCCATCACTTTGCTTTTTCCCTCTTGGCCAGCCTCCCAAAGGAGGGAAAAAGAAAAGCAGCTGGCCACAGTGCTACTAGCTTCATCCAGAGCTACCTAGAGAATCAGCCGACTGGGGCCAAGCTGCAGCAGCTCACCATACTTGGAGGGTGGGTGGGTTTGCCAGAGGATACTGCAGATGCTGGCAGAACCACGGGACAGAACCGAACAGCTGCACACCATCTGGTGAAAGATTATGTACCCTAGATAATCTATCCTATCTTGGTGAAAATCACATTTGGAGAGTCAGGCAAATAACTCAGCTGCCCTTATGTCAGGGTTCCACACAACATTAGCAACACAATCAGAATTCCAAAAAGACAAAGTCCAAGGAATAAGATTTTATTGAAGACATTGTTCTGGTATGGCCTGGAGAAATCCCGAATCTAAAGTTCCTGGGCTTTCTCCACCCAAGTAAAATTGAAAGTTCCACCCCATCAATCAAGAGTTGGTTGGGCCGGTCTGGGGTTCCTTGGAGTTCATCTTTGTAATAAAGGGCTCCCATTTCCTGCTTCCACAGATGAGGGTGATATCTTTGGCTCTGCCACTCCAGCCTTCCATCTTCCCAACACCGATGGACCACCTCAGCTTGGCAGCGGTTCTTGAGGCAGTGTTCTCCTTGACCCAGGCATTTAGGGCCTCAATTGAGATTTTGGGGGGTAGGGTTCTCCCCTAGTCTTCAGTCTCTTTGTGTTCACTGCCCTGGGCAGACATGGTGTGCATGGTCCCCACAGTAGGGCTGTTACTTCTCCAGGTTGACCATTTTGAAGTACTTGCCTAATGTAAGTTCTTACCTCTCCAATCTTCTCAAGAAAGCAGGACTCTTGAAACTGCAGTTGTTCTAAAAGGAGCTTTTATTGAAATGTTTGTGATAACAAGAGATCTAGGCAACCATTGAAGCTTCTCATTTAAAACCAGTTATTTAAAGCAATGCTAACCAAACCCCTCCAATATTACATCCTTGCAGGAAAACAGAAACAGAATCTTCATATAGAGATTAATACAGTAATGCAGGAAACAGAATCAAAAACTTCATATACAGATCACTCCATTCCTTCCTCCTTCCTCCCACCAAAATGCCAGCATACCAATAGCAATATTTGGGACTTGACATATATTTTCAAGATGGGCAGCCATACCTGAGTATTTTTCATTTGAATGAAAATAGGGATGTAACACTGGATAAGCACCCCCACAGATAGGGTTGATCTTAAACTATAGGCAGCCTGTCTTGGTCCCAAAACTCTACCAATCTTTATTATTTCAATTCCAAATTGTTTATACAGTATATTTTGGTACATTCAATTTGATTCATTGGATTGATGAAAAATAGTGTATATCTTATCAATAAATATTTTAAAATGATTTACTTGCTTTATTTCCTTTATCGAACCATCTAAAAGAAGTTGGAGGTGATGGTTTAAGCAGTGCCATATTATGATGGTTGGAAACTCTTTTGCTATTCTAGTGCTCACTTCAGATCTTTTCCCAAACATAACACTGGCACCATCAGAGCAAAATCCTAAACTGTTTTTCTATGTAGTTTTTAGTAAACACAACATTATTTAAACTTCCAATAACAGAAGAACATATTGTCTCTGCATCCTGTTTTTCCAATTCAAATAGCCCAACAAAAATTGTTGGTGAGGTAACTGAATCCTCAACTTTTAAGAAAAGTATCACAACTGGTTTGCAAGATATTGTTGAGGCTTCATCAATAATCAAATATATTTTCAGATTATTTTCAATAATTTTAGTAAATAATTGCTTTTTAATTTCTTTTGCAATGAAATCAACTATTTTCACTGCAGTTGTATGTGAATACAATCGTATTCTCATATCTAGTCTGTTTTTAACTGCAATTCTATCTCATCTTCTATATCTGAAAATGGTTTACATCTTTGTACCAGGCTGTAAATTGTACTGAATATTCTAAAAGTAGTACCTAAATACTTTTCAGTCATCTCATCTATTCCTTTTGTTATTACATCCTGCTCCCATTATTTTAAGTTCTCTGTGCAAATGGTATGAGCTTTTGATGAAAAAACGTTCTTTCATTTTTTTTTTAGAGAAGTTTGTTGTTTCTCTTAATTTTTCCCTGTTGCCTCAGTCTGGAAATATTTCCATTCTTTTGACACATGAATACTTTTTTCTTTTGTAAAGTCATGTTTTGCACAATACTTGCAGTCTAACTTTTTGTTGAAAATTACCAGTCCCTCATATTTTTCTTTAAAGTTGTTATATTGTTGTAATGTCCAGCAGTCAGGAAGATTACTTTCAATTTTGGAGTTATCTGTTCTTTTAGTAATTGACGTGCTGCTTTATCCAAGTTGGAGTGGTTGTGCTTGAGACTGTTTTGGATCATCAAAGGCCAATTCTGTTGTATCTGATTCCAATCTTGTTTTTTTACTGAAGAAATCTGTCAAACTCTGTTGCCAAAAGACGTTAACACCTAATCACTGAGAAAAACAAATAGATTGGAAGTCCTGGCAAAGTGCCAGAAGCTATTACTAGAAATAACAAAGGGCAGCTCCTGAAAATGTTTAAGGAATCAGACTAAAAAGGACTTACTAAAGCACACCAGAACTTCCCTCTTCCTCCTCTCTGACAAGATTACTCCATAGGACAGGAAAGACAAAGGTGCATGGAAAGGATTAAAACCATCAAGGCAGGAAGATAGAACTAAAAACAATCACACCAGTGGTGGGCTTCTGTCAGTTCGCACTAGTTTTCCCAAACAATATGTTAATTTTCTGAGCAGTTCAGAGAACCAGTTGTTGGAAGAAATCTTTTCCTACTTTACAGGGTTAATCCTGCAAGGAACAAAGAAAGATTCTAGCGTGCCTGTATTTCTAGGCTAATCCTGATCTTAATTGTCCTGCTTGCTGCTTTAAATGTTTTCAGAAACTGCCTCTTGGTTAAGCTTTGTTACATTGTAACAGCCTTAATGGTTCTTGGCAGTATGCCCAGACTTTCTGTCTGTAGCGGAGCTTCCACCCACCGGAATTTTTTGTGGTACTTTTATTCCTGGGGCTTGTCTTTCTTAAAGGTAGTTAAAGTGTTGTTGTAAGCTTTTTACATTGCTTTAGTGATTCCTGGCACTGCCCTGCTGGGATATACTTCCAACACATCTGGAACAGCTATGGAACAGACCTGTTGGCATAGCCATAGAAGAAATGGCTGACAGGCAGGATGCAAGCTTGGCACGCTGTCTGATTTTTTTACTGCCTTTCTGAGGGCATGTGATTTTTCCTTACATCTGGATGGTTAGCTAAGGATATCTTGTGAGGTGAGTGAGACCAGCTGGTACCTTTAAGTGGTGCAACTGTATCTAATGATTGCTTCTTCTTCTGGGTGGTAAACTAAGCTTTGTCATTTCACTGAGCACATGAGTCTCTTGTCTATGGGGATGTCAGATCTGCCACCTTCAAATCCAAAGAAAGAAAGATCCCGACTCCATTGAGTTAGAGAACAGATACTTTTACTGGGTTTGATGTGAATGCAGAGAAATCAAAGCAAGGTCTGAGTAAAAGTGCAGGAAAAATACATATTAAAAGAATCCCCCAAACCCTCCCCCCAGGGTCCCAGGATGATTGTCCAATCCTCATTTTAAAGTGTTGTACCCAATGCACTTGCTTTGGTGACAGTTTGTGGGGTGTTTTGTGGACTGCCAGGTTCTTATGGTCAGTCCACACCTTAGATGGGTGTTTTGCTCTTTCAAGAAAGTGCCTCCAGATGAGTAGGGTCCATCAGACAGCAAAAGCTTCCTTCTCCCATATTGCCCATTGACTTTCTGTTTCAGTAAGTTTCCTGGAAGTGTAGGCACAAAGTTGTAGATCCCCCGCCATGTTAACTTTGAAGAGGATGGTCCCCACGGCCACATAACTAGCATCGGCTTGGACAATGAAAGGGATATCAGGATCAGAATGTTTGAGGACTGGTTTGGCTGCAAATAGTCATTTGAGTTTCTCAAATGCAGCCTGGCACTCCATTGTCCAGTTCAGGGGCTGGCTAGCCTTAAGTTTGGCCTCCCCTTTTCTCTTCAGAAGGTTCATGATGGGTAGGGAAATTTTAGTGAAAGGGGACGAATTGCCTGGAGAAGTTGGCAAAGTCCAGGAAACTCAGGCTTGTTTTCTGGTGCGGGGTGGGGGGAGCATTCCATGACTGCCTGCACTTTTTCTGGTCCATCTCTATGCCCTTGTGTAATATACAGTAGCCAAAATAGTCAATCTTGTCGTGGTGGAAGTCACATTTCAATAATTTGGCATATAGTACGGCGGCTCTGAGTTTTTTCACGACCATGTGCACAAGTTTGACGTGTTCCTCCATGGTCCTGGTGTAGATGAGGATGTCACCCAGGCAGATCAGAACACCCTTGTACAAATGCTCATGCAATACTTTGTTGATTAGTTGCATGAAAACTGCAGGGGCCCCTTGAAGTTCAAATGGCAGCATCCTGAATTGTAAGCACCCCAGAGGGCAATTGAAGGCTGTCTTCCACTCATCCCCCTCCTTAATGCGGACTCAGTAATAGACTTCTCACAAGTCCAATTTTGTAAATATTTTTCCTTTAGCCAGGTGAACCAACATGTCCTTCATTAGGGGCAGGGGGTAAACATTTTCCACACACACCACATTGATGTTTTTATAATCAATGCACAAATGAAGAAGAGAGTCATCTTTCTTTTCATGGAATAGCACTGGGACGGCCACCTGTGGTCTCACAGGTTGGATAAAACCCCGTTTCAAATTTTTATCAATAAAAAGTCGTAGTTCCTCCAGTTCTCACAGGGTCATTGCATAAATCTTTGGTTTGGGGAGTTTCACTCCTGGGAGAATCTCTATGCTGCAGTCCATGGAGTGATGGGGTAGGATCTGGTCTGACTCTTTCTAATTGAAGGCCTCCCTAAGGTCCCAGGAATCCCTCAGGATCTTCTCCTCACCCTCTAGGCGTTTGCTTATCATGGCCACCAGTTCCATCATGCCTTTGGCTCTGGGAGGAGTGGTTTTTCCCTTCCTGCTGGGGTGTGGAACAGATACATAACAGTCGCTTCCTCTAGTCCACGTGAGGGTTCCATTTCCATAGCCAGGGTAATCCAAGTATAAGGGGTCGTTCCATTCCTGGGGCCACAATGAAGCTCAGGGTTTCATGGTGACCCCTCATCTACTTTTCAACTGGCTTGGTTGCAAAATTATGCTGTTCCCCCCTCAGCTACTGACCCATCTAGCTGGCAGAATGCAATGGGCACCTTCAGTTCTCAGTTCCAGTTTCTCTACCACTTCAGGGCTGATTACGCATCTTGTGCACACAGAGTCCAAAAGGGCTAGCATTTCCCCCGGGAGCTAGAGGAAGGTACCCACAGTTCTACTGGGATGGTCAGGGGGTCCCACATGCTGACTTATCAAGGGGTCATCATCAGAATCCGTTTCACTCTCTTCTGGGATGGTTGGAGTTCCCAGTTCCTGCTAGCTAGGAGGGGTGAACTCTACGACTTCCACTCCTTTCGGTGCCATTTCATGAGGCTTGGTTGGCTGTCTCTCAGTCTTTCTGGGTCCTGCAGTTGTCTGCTTAAAATTCAGTTTGCTGAAGCACTCAGCAGCCTGGTACCCCTCCTTTCCACACTTGAAGCAAGTTGTGGACCTCGTTCTAACTGCCAGACCGCCTTTTGGAAGCTTCTCTTGGGGCAGAGGTGGAGGGCTGGTTCCAGGTGCGACCCCTCTGGTAGCGGGCTCTGGTCTGGTCAATTTTAACTTCAGCTGCCAATACATACCAGCGTTGGAGGTCTCCGGGCGGTTCCTCTGGTGGCACAACCTTGGTAGATGTCATCATTCAGTCCATCCTTGTAGCATTCCATCAGGGTTTCTTGGGACCAGCCATGCATGTGGCAGAACAGGCTCCGGATCTCTTGAGTGTATTCAGCCACTGACCTCTGCCCTTGGCTTATGGTTTTCATCCCGGTCTTGGTCCTGCATTCTGCCAGGGGTCTTTGAAGCATCTGCAAAGAGCTGTCATAAACTGGTCATAATTTCTCAGTTGGGGGGCATCGTCATTGCAGAGGGAGGTCATCCACTCTGCTGCAGCCCCTTCCAGGGCCATAGTGACACATCTCACTTTGGCTGCTTCACTGGTAAAATCCTCACCATACTCTTGCATATGGTTCCAAACTTGAGCTAGAAGGAATCCCAGGGTTTTGGGATCCCCTCCGTATTTTACTGCCAGCAAAGGAACCTTTGGAATTTGATGCCTTTGGGGGAATCCCCCCCTTCTGGGGGGGCTGAGCTGCAGCTGCTTCCACTGAGATAGCTCCTGCTGCCAACCCCTGCTGGGCTGGTATCTCAGTTGGGATTTCAGCAGCGCCGTCCCCTCCTACAGCTTGCTGGATTTCAATTGCTGGTTGGAAGCTCTTTTCTATGAATGCTTCCCGAGCCTTACAGCTCTCTAATGTCTCTTGTAGTAGCTACAAAGCATGAGTCAGCAGGAGATAATCTCTGTCAGCCTCCAGGCCAGGGCCTTCTCTATGCTGGCGTCTGCTCACTGTCACCCCTGGGTGAAGTTCCTCTGATTCCTAGGGGCATCCTACCCCCAGCAACCACTTCGGGCAAACTACCTTTTCCTCCAGTCACAGCTCCCCTAGCTGCTCAATCTCCTCCTGGTATATAGGCATGGGGTGGGAGAGGTCAATCCCTGGGCTCCTGTATCTTCTTGATCACAGCAGATGTCAGCGCTTAAGAGATAAAGAGATAGATAGCTGTATTCATAGGCAAAATTTTCTTGCAACAAGGTCTGAACAAAGGCTGAATGGCCCTCACTCAAGATGTTAATTTGTTAATTTGTCTCTTTAGTTCGGCATTTTGTAGCTGAAATATGCCCACCCACTTTCTGAAGAGCTTAAATTACCTCTCTGCTAAACAGTTTCACTTTATGAGCAAGAGCTGGTTGCATTTTAACTATTTTAATTCCTCAATGTGCTCTGGCACCCTGCCTGATTTTTTACTCTGGTTGCAGGTATTGCTGAGGAAAAGGAAAGTATTCAGACAGAATGGTTTAGCTTTCCATGATGGCTGTGACTGTCATTGGTCTTCGGTGTATATTCCCCCATTTCTAAACTAATGATTGGTATTTAGGGAAGCTTTTTGCAAGCAAAGAAGCTTTTTGTATTTTTCTACAGGTAATCCTTGACTTACAACAGTTCATTTAGTAACCATTCAATGTAACAATGGCACTGAAAAAAGTGACATGACTGTTTTTCACACGACTGTTACAGCACCCCATGATCATGTGAGCCCAGGCGAGGCTAAGTGCCCCTTGATGTGAATGACATCAAGTTGGCCACACCCATCCAGTCACATGACTACCCAGCCATGCCTACCCAGTCATAATTAGGGCAGAGAAACAGCTGTTAAATTATTTGAATCCCACCACTGACTCTCACTCACTACAGAAACACACAAAATCTCATCAAGTTGCACAGACCTCAAAGGGAGAACAAGTATAAAAGCTATAGACCCATAACATAACATTTGTTTGCAAGCAATTTCACAAAACTAACTGTACCCAGACAACACATCATGTAGATATTGAATTTTTATGCTTATTAAACAAAAAGAGCAACTTAACCAAAATTAGGCAAGTGGCTGGGCCACGTCGGAGGCACGTAGGCCAGGATTTGGGAGTTGCTTGCAGGCTTCCAGGCAGACCAGGGCTGCTCAGCTGGGCTGCAGGGTGAGCGGCTCATGGGATGCAGCTGTGGCAGCAAAGGCAGGCAAGCTTGAGGGCTCGGGATTCAGGAGTTGCTTGCAGATTTCCAGGCAGATCAGGGCCACTCAGCTGGGCCGTGAGGCAAGCGCCACATTGGATTCATCTGCCATGGCAAAGACAGGCAAGCTGGAGGCACTCAGGATTTGGGAATTGCTCTCAGGCTCCTAGGCAGATCAGGGCTGCTCAGCTGGGCCACAGGGTGAGTGCCATGGGGGATGGAGCTGCAGCAGTGAATGCAGGCAAGTTGGCTGCACCATGTGGGAGGCAGCTAGCTAAGCCAGGACTCACAGGCTTACCCAGGCAGATCAGGGCTGCTCAGTTGGGCCATGGGGCGAGTGTCATGTGGGATGCAGCCATGGCAGCAGCGGCGAAAGCAGGCAAGCTTCATCCAACCGGCAAAATTTAGGATGGCAGCCATAGTGCTCTTCAAAGAGAAGAAAGATGGCTCTTTGAGATTATGCTTGAATGTTTTGGGGATCAATAGTGTCTGTGTGGAAAACATGTACCTGCTCCCCCTCATGAAGGACATGCTGGGATACCTGGCCAAAGGAAGGGTGTTCACAAAGCAGGACTTGAGAGAAACGTATTACTGAGTAAGAATAAAAGAAGGTGATGAATGGAAAACTGCTTTCAATTGTCCCTTACAGTATTTCCAATTCTGGATGATGCCTTTCTGGCTGTAGGGAGCACGGCTGCATGCAACTAATCAATGAAGTACTGCATGCACACCTGTGTAAGGGGGTATTGGTGTACTTGAATGATATCCTCATTTATTCTCAGACAATGGAAGTCCATATGAAATTAATGGGGGAGTACTAAGAAAACTATTGAAAGCTAAGCTCTATGCTAAACTAAACTATGCCTAAATCCAACCAGCAGCTCACTTGGACAGTGTATCTTTCCAATTTAATTCCCCCCTACTTTTATTTAGCCACTTCCCATTTGTTTGGTTCATGTGGCTCCAAAGACAAGGGCATAACTATTGGGGAATGGAGCTTGGCACAACTAGTCATCCAATTGAGTTTCATGGTCTTCAATGGCTCAACTCTTGGAGACTCAGAGAGACAATTCACTTTCTTTAAAGGAAAAGGAGACAGTACACTTAACACATTAATTGCTGTTAATTACCTGCAACGTGATCAATTGTTGCATAAACATTTGTCTTTCCTTCTTCTTTTGACAGTAACCCAAAATGAAGACTTTTGTATTGAATTCATAAATTCATCCTGAACCATTAGCCGAAACAGGCTATGGTTGATCCCAGTGCAACATAGACTATTTTTGTTAACTATCAAGATATTACAATGCAGTAATGCAAACAGTCTACTTCTAAGTTAGCAGACTAAATTCTCCAGGCTCTGATTTGACCAAGACTGTTTGCACTCAAACTTTAGTGATTGCTGCCTGTAAAGCCACTATGAATATTAATTATTGTAATTCCTGCTTTCATAAAAACTTTATTTCCAGAAACAGAATACAAGCTTTTCCAGAGTAAGAAGTGAGCAAATCAAGTGGTAGAATGGGATAGGCTGATTGGGGTTTAGCCATAAATGACAACATGTTGTTACACTTTATTGTGTTTTTACTGTGTTTACAAGTCCCATATCTAAAATCAGTAATATAATATCTACCATATCATATAAGACCTGAGATATTCTCAATCAGTTGTTATTCCAAACCAAAGCTAGGGATTCTGACATATATTCAACAATCTTGAACTTTTCTTAGAAGTGGTAAAGCTCTCAGAGGATTTGATCTTCCCAAAAATGCTGTAATAAGATCCTGATTGGTTGGGTTACTGTTTTGGCTCTCTTATCTATGTAGATATTTAAGGAATTAGTTATTAAAGTTATAATATAGTGATTAAAAATAGTGATAAAAATCCAGCTACCTATCTTTGTATCAGTTTACTATGGACAATTAACAGATTATATATTAAATATTTTTATAACCTTACTTATTGGGTGATCCAGAAAAATCTTTAGCAATGAGCAAGACAGTTTTATATCAGTTTCTTTTATTGCTCTGCACTATCTTCAGTGAAGATAGTAACACTCCTAGACATGCACTATATACTTCCACTGTCCTGAAAGTAGCATTTGATTCAATCCTTCATGAGAGGCTGTGACGAAAACTATTTTGTGCATAAATTGCTAGTTTCTGAAGCTAATTATAATGTTGCATGGAAGAACTACAATACAGGTCTAATGTTCAAACATTAGAGAACTGACTGATCATATTCTAGCAAGTTAAACAGGGATGCGTCATGCCCCAAATATTTAATTTTTACATAAGTCACATTGTTTAAGCCTTTACCAAAGCTTTATCCCCCTTCATCGGTCCAATAATTTCCTTTCTACTTGTTGTAGTAAAAGATACCCCCTCCGCAATATATATTATGTGGCTCCATAACCAAACTAGGAGATTGGTGAATTATTTAAATCATTTACACAAGCTGAATTGATTCTGAAACCCATGGACCAGTAAATCAAACTGTGTACATTCACTAACCACATCTTAATAATAATGTGACTAGCATGCCAATCTAATAGGAAGGGATAAATAATAATGTCTCCCAGATGGATTTATCAAAAATAGTATAACATCATGATGTAATTTACACTGTGTCTGTCATTTTCTTTGCCTTGTTTTTGTAATGTTGTAGGTCAGTTATATAATCTTATGGAATTGCCTTTATTCAGGGCTGCTCATCAAGATGGCAATTGAAAATGAGCTTGTTAAAATATAGTGGGATTTCTGAATACAGACTGAGAAAATCTTGGCTTATAACATGCAAGATGTACAGTTGTTGAAAAGAAGAAAGTATAGATAATTGATGTGTCAATACCAGGGGATACTAGAATAGAAGCAAAAAATTGGAGAAGATCCCAGAGTAGCACAATCTGAAAATTGAAACTGAAAATTTACAGCATAAACCAGCAGTGGTGGTTCTAGTGGTTATCAACACACTGGGTGCCATATCAAAATCTTGGCTGACACTAACAAAATCTCTGTCTTGACAAAATTTCCATCTGTTAATTGCAAAAGGTCACATTGTTTGAATCTGAACATAAACAATGCCAATACATTACAACATCCTAGGGAAGAACTCAATGCATGTGGAGGAGGCCAATACTAGCTAAAGAACTGGCAGCTGTGATTTCACATTTTTGTCTATAATAATAATAGCCTTAAGAACAAATGCATACAAAGCAAGTGCTGTCTCTGCAAAGAAGCTTAAGAAACACTGACTCACCTGGTTAGTTGCTGCAAGAAGATTGCACAGACTGACTACAAACAACAGCATGGCAAAATAACTTCAATGGTCCATTGGAAATCTGCAAGAAATACCATGTGCCTACAAGCAAGAACTTTATGGTGGGACCATAAAATAGAGAAAATAATAACACATGAAGATGTTTAAGTACTTTGGACTTTAGAATTCAGACAGACAGGCACCTGCCACATAACAACCCATACTTAACAATTGTCAATAAGAAAGACTAAAAAGTCTGGATAGTGGATATGGCAGTTCTTGGAGACAGCAGAATAGGAGAAAGAATTGGATAAAATAACAAAATATGAAGACCTGCAAATAGAAATAGAATGACTGTGGAAAAAGGAAGCAAAGGTAGTATCAATAGTAATAGGCTCCTTGAGTCAATCAGAGCACTTGGACACCATCAACACTGACAAAATTCACCATCAATCAATTGCAAAAGGCAGCTTTAATCAGAGTCTATATTCTTCAGCAATATCTCTACCACCAAACATCAACATCTGCCTATCCCAGATCCTTGGTATAGACTCAATAAGTAGATAAAAATGCCAAATCAAGTCTAAACATCTGTCTGACTGTGCAATGAACTATTATAATTTCTTAAAATTGTATGCTACCTAACTCAATGATTTGGGATGACTAACTACAATCAAACAATGAAGTCTCATTTCAGATAATGGTAGTCTTCAATGAAAGTTATTCAGAAGGAACAAATACTTACAGAGAGGATACTCTGCTTTCATGGTATTTGTGACTTTAAACACAAGGTTAAATGAATTATGAAGATGAGCAACTTTATATTTAAGATATGTTTAAGATATTAATGTTAAGATATGAAACAGTTTTTTTATTCAAATGTGGATCTAAGCTGTAAGCAACTTGCATGCCTGGGTAGTGCAAGCCATACAAAATAGGCCAAAATTGATGACAAATAATCAGGAGTCCCAATTAACCACAGTTTAACTTAAAATTTAAACTAGCTCAATTTAAACCAATCCCAAACTGTTGATAAGGTAAAGGTTCCCCTCGCACATACATGCTAGTCGTTCTCAACTCTAGGGGGCAGTGCTCATCTCCGTTTCTAAGCTGAAGAGCCAGCACTGTCTGATGATGATTCCATGGTCATGTGGCAGGCATGACTAAACGCCAAAGGCTATTACCTTCCCACCAAGGTGGTCCCTATTTTTCTACTTGAATTTTTACATGCTTTCAAACTACTAGGTTGGCAGAAGCTGGGGCAAGTAACTCCATTATGCAGCACTAGGGATTTGAACTGCCAACCTTTCTGATTGACAGCATAGATATCAGAGAGAGTGACTTGCCCAAACTGGCTTTCATCTAAATAGCTTTCATGGCTAAGGATTGAATTCACAGCCTCCTGCTTTCTAGCCTGGTGCCTTAACTACTATACCAAACTGACTCTTCAGCATTTGGTCTCCAATATTTATACCCACAAATAATGTATTTCTAAATTGTAATGATGTAAGAATGACATTGTCAAGCTAAAAAGGAGACTTTTGGATTGGGGGCTTTTCTGCTGAAAAGTATTAGCTACTGCTTCTATATATTATATGGGACCTTTTAGCTTTGACACATTTTTCTCTCTGCAAGGCCAACGTGGTAGGAGAGTGGAGGTTGCTACAACCGACTCAAAGGCTGTTATCTATTTTGCATTCTTCTCAAATAGTTTCTCATGTAAAAGTTCCTTGGGATGAAGCCACCTGCAAGGGGAGGGTCTGAACTGGACATTGGAACTTTCTTTGAAAGGGTTGGTAAGAAATTAACATGTGATAATTAGTGGGGTGGAACTTTCATTTTTACTTGGGTGGAAAAAACCCGGGAATTTTAGGTTCAGGATTTCTCCAGACCGTACCAGTACAATGTCTTCAATAAAATCTTATTCTATGGACTTTCATCTCGTTGGAATTCTGATTGCATTGCTGATGTTGTGTAGAACCCTGACAGACATAAGACTAAAGTGCACTAAATGTTATAGTACTTGCTTATATAAGTCTAATTGCATTTGTAATTATGCTACTTACATAAGCAGAAAACCTGTGAAATATATAGTGAATGGAGAAGCTTGATCAAAAAATGGTGTAAAAGAAAGTACCTTTGACCTCTATTTTGCAAATGGAAAGACTCAGTCTAATAACTTTTAAGAATATTGTATCTTTCCAGATATTGAAGGTGAGTGATGGAACTATAGTTTTGGGCAGGATATCATATATTTTGTAATATTAGTTTGGATTGAAAAAGTTTGGAAACATTAAGCTAGAAAGGTCTCTTATGTGTATTTTCTTTTCTTTTTAAAGATTAGATGGAATCCCTTGTTGCTCTGTTAATGACCTTTGATAATATTTCCACACTTGGTTATAACATTGTAATGGAATGGGATTTGCAATCTCCCTTATACATTTTTTTGTATTTGCAACTTCAGCAAAGCGTTTGCCTTATTTATTTATCTATCTCATGGATTTCTTCTATATTACCAAAATGTACATTTTATACTATTTAAATAGCACACCAATTAATATCAACATTGAGAGGGTAACATAAGCAAATATTGAAGAGGCTTATTATTTTATTTTTGGTAGTAAATGTCTAACAAAAAAGAGAAAGATTTTTCATTAAAACAAAAAACGGCAGGCTTCTTTTAAATGATGATTAAATTAACCAATTAACCAAGGGGAAAATCAACTTTCATTATAACCTTGCTAGCTACAGGCACATTATTGATTCTTATAAGTCAACAAATAAACTAAAACCTGCTATTCATTTCCATTTCCCTCTTTAATTACCTAAAACAATAGGTGCAAAATGGTGATCAAATCCATGTTTTTAATATACTTTATAGAAATGTCATCAGATGTAATAAAACATCATAATCATAATAAAAACATCATAAGCTGTAAGAGGAGGGAAAAATTCACTGATGAATTTGTAAGATTCCTCATGTTTCCTACAGATTGCAGCAAGGTTGCTCAGGTGTTGCCCCCTGAAAGTCCATTTCATCCCATGCCAAAAAATCCCCACAGCCAAGACATTAGTCAAACTATTCCTACACCACACATATTGCCTGCATGGCACTCCAAGGCAGATAATCTCAGACTGAGGAGTCCAATTCATCTCAAAATTGTGGAGAGCATTTCTGGCCCTTTTGGGTACTGATCAGGGACTGAGTCTGAGTCATAATCAGCAAACAAATGGTAGATCAGAATGAATGAATTTGGTCCTAGAACAATACTTAGATCAGGACTGTGAAACTCATGGTCTGCGGCCCAGATGTGTCACATGCTGGCCGTGCCCCAGCCCAGTTTAGTGAAGGGGGAAAAAGTCCTGACATGTCATGTAATGCTGCCATGACAATGCAAGTTTGACACCCCTGCCTTAATGCTTCATTAACTGCCAACAAGATGACTGGACTGACCTTCTCCCATTCGTGGATGTCACTTATAATAATGCAGTCCATACCAGGACCGGATTTACCTGCTTCTGCATGGCCACTTGACAGGACTTTAACCCAATGCCAGAGCTCCCAGCCGAAGAACCCACCATACCCTCCATTAAAGAGTCATCAGAACACTTACAGAACATCTAGGCTAGTCATGCACAAAGCCTTAGATGAAGTGAGAGCACATTACAAAGCACAGGCACATAAAAAGCGAGTAGAGCCAAAACCGTTCCGAGTTGGAGATAGGGTGTACCTTTCCACTAGATTCCTACAGTTTCTGCAACCATCTAAAAAGCTGGGATCTAAGTTCATAGGGCCCTTCCCCATTAAGTGCATCATAAACCCTGTTATGGTAGAACTCCAATTGCTGAAAATGCTGAGACAAGTCCATCCAGTATTCCATTGCAGCCTCCTAAAACTTGAAATAACCTCACCCTTAAATCTCAAGGTTGCCGCAGTGCCACAGCCTATTATGGTTGAGGGAGACCAGCATTTTGAAATCAAGGAAATCCTTGACTCATGAAAGCAGTACCTGGTAGCTTGGAAAAACTTTCATTTGAAAATGAGTGGGTACACAAAAAACATATTAGAGCCCCTAGGCCAGGGGTCTACAACCCTCAACACTCAAAGAGCCATTTGGACCCATTTCCCATAGAAAACACCAGGAGCCACAAAACCTGGGTGGGTGTGGCCAACTTGACATCACTCACTCCCATCCAGTCACATGACTGTCTCTGTCTCTCTTTCCCTTCATATTTCTTTCCCTCTTTCCTCCCTTTCTTTCTGTCTTTTCCCCTTTCTCTCTCCCCATCTCTTTCTTTCTCTCCCTCGTCCCTCTTTCTTTCTTTCTCTCCCTCTTCCCCTTCTGTCTTTCCTTCCCCCTATCTTCCCCTCTTTCTCTATCTTTCTCTCTCACTTCAAGGAGTGATTGGGAGGGTGAAGGGCATGGCCAGTGGTGGGTTCAGCTGATAGGGAGCCACAACAGGGTGACTAAAGGGCTGCACATGGCTCTGGAGCCACAGATTGCCAACAATTGCCCTAGGCAACTCAAATGGTTTCATTCCCGTTATCCAGACAAACCTAACTAATCACTTGCTCTTTTCTCTCCCCTTTTTCCAGGTGGATCTCTCCTTCTCCTAAGGGAGCAGCATGTCAGATTCCGTAGATCAGGGTGGATAAAAATCAATGACTTTTTTTTTAATTAAAAAACTTGGATTTTTTTAATTTAAATCAGATTTTTTTTAATTTAAATTGGATTTTTAAAAATCAAATTTATTTTAATAAAATGCTTTTGGAGTAAAAATCTATCTAAATATAGTTTTCTGTTTAAGATACATTAATAATTTAGTTTATTCAGCATGGAGTTTAGTTATGTAGCATGAGGCTGTATATTCTGCAATATTGGGACTGTCAATGAGTCAACAGCGAGTCAGAGGAGGAGCCACTGCAGGACAGAGTTGCTCTTTTGAACAACTCTCTGAGTTGACAGTTGCTCTTTAAAAATTATGATTTAAATTGAGTTGATTTAAATCAAGCCTTTTTACTAGTGATTTAAATCATGATTTGATTTGATTTAAATCAAATCCACTCTGCTGTAGATCCCAATCGGGATGCTGCCATTCTGGTGGGAGGGAGCCTAGTGACATTTTATGATCTTTTCTTATTTCTGGTCTTTCCTTTAGTTTGATATACCTTCCTGGGAAATGGGAGTAGGGAGGGATGAGCCTGCACCTCAAAAGATCCATCTGTTAAAGTACTGAAGTTTGCAGACAATATAACAGTGATTGGTCTCATTCGAGACAACGATGAATCTGCATGCAGACTGGAGGTTGAACAACTAGCCTCATGGTGCGACTGGAACAATCTGAAACAAAACACACTAAAAACCGTAGAAATGGTGGTAGATTTTGGGAGCAACTCTCCTGTACTACTATCTCTAACAATACTAGACAACACAGTATCGAAAGTAGAATCCTTCAAATTTCTAGGTTCTATCATATCACAAGACTTAAAATGGACACCTAATATCAAAAATGTCATCAAAAAAGCAGAACAAAGAATGTTCTTTCTGTGCCAACTCAGAAAGCTTAAACTGCCCAAGGAGCTGCTGATCCAGTTCTACACAGGAATGATTGAGTTAGTCATCTGCACCTCTATAATTGTCTGGTTTGGTTCTGCAACCCAAGAAGACAGACACAGACTACAGAGGATAATCTAGGGTGACCAACCGTCCTCTTTTGTCTGGACATGTCCTCTTTTTACGTCCTGTCCGGGGCGTCCGGGCGGGTTTTATAAATTTTATAAATTTACCCGGACGCCCCGGACTGGATGTAAAAGTGGCGACGTCATGTCCGGGCAAATGGAGAAAAGCGAGAAGCTCCAGCAAGAAGTCCTGGAACAAGCTTCTTGCTTCTCAGCCTATTTGCGGTCGATTGCCGGCAAAGGGAAGCCCCCGCCCCCCCCATCGCCACCCCCCCGTTGCCATCGCCGCGCCCCCGTTGCCATCGCCGCCATCGCCACCCCCCCGTTGCCATCGCCGCGCCCCCGTTGCCATCGCCGCCATTGCCACCCCCCCGTTGCCATCGCCGCCATTGCCAGCCCCCCCGTTGCCATCGCCGCCATCGCCACCCCCCCGTTGCCATCGCTGCCATCACCAGCCCCCCCGTTGCCATCGCCGCCATCGCCACACCCCCCCGTTGCCATCGCCGACGCCGCCCCTGCCGCCGCCACCCCGCCCCCCGATGCCGACGCCCCGCCCCCAATGACGCCGACGACACCCCGCCCCCCCAGCCGACGTCGACGCCCCCCCCGCCGACGCCCCCCCCGTCCTCTTTTATTGTTTATCAAATATGGTCAGCCTACTGTAGCTTAAAGCAGCACAAATGAAATGACAGCAAAAAAAAAACAAAAAAAAACAAAACCAAAAAGCTTTGGCAAGGCTAATATCCTAGGGTTTGGTTGCTTTAAAATTATGCCCTGGGAAAGCACTCATTTAGCCCTAGAATAGTTTAGCAATGTATGTTTTGCAAGCAAAGCTTCTTCCTGGATAAATACAAAGCACAAATGAGATATATTACGATAGGATATAAAACTTCCACCATAGATTTTGCATAGCAGCCCAAAGCTCTTCCCCCTCCCACCCCTCTCATTTTACAAAGATTTTCAACTAACATGAAATTTGTGGCCTGTTAAAAAGGCAGCTGAAAATTGAGTCCCCTGAATACAATAATTGGTTTATTTTTACAATATAGGCTAATACATTTGTACTCAAATATAAATCCAATGGGATTAATTGGGTTTATTCCCAGAGAAGTAGCCACTTATTTTTCTGTAGAAACTTCATTCTTTTGAAAGTAGTTTTTTTGAAGGTTAATACATACACCAATGTTTGGCAAGATTAAAAGCAGTCATGGTTGGCACTAAACCAAATGTAAAGCTAGCCATTTCCCCCTATCATATGCTTCTCTTTTTAACACCATATTTCCTGTTTTTAATTTTTGGAAAGCTACTTTTTCTCCACCTCAGTTCGGGAATTGAGGCAATTCAGCTGCGAGATAATAGGTAGATCTTGTTATTCATGGGGATTGTGTTTTATGGTTGCAGAATTTCAGACATCATCATGTTGGTTGTAAAAGATTTGGGGAGTATGTCTTCTTTCTCTTCTTTGTTATTCACAGGATAACCTTATTTTTAATTCTATCAGCCCCTCCCAATGGAATTGAAGGAAGTTCCTCACCGTCATATATCCAAGGCCTTCTCATCAATTGTTTGTAGAAGATGGGTGTCAGATTGGGATTATTCCTACCACAATTACTTATTCCTTTCCCTGTGACTCTACTCTAGCTTTCATTAATAGTACTAACTCAGTCTGCCCAAACACAGTTGTAAGAAGCTTTTTCCCCATAGATCAAAGGTGTCAAACTAGTGGCGCGTGAGCTAGATGTGTCATGCACAGGCCACACCCACCTCAGATCTGTCAAGGGAAAATGTCACAAAATGATGGCAACATGACGCAGGGAGTTTGATACCAGTGCCATTGATGCTTCCTTTACCAAATGAAGATGTACAAACTCTCAGTATCTACTAAGCCTGTAATAGTGACCCCATTAATTTTTGCTGGGATCATAAATTCCCCCCAGAGATGCTTCCATTACTGCAGACAATCCTCCCTCCCCCCCCCCTCTGAGTTTTACAATCTTTTAACAAATGGCTACTTTCCTCACAGTTGTAACAACTATGGATGTCTGGCTTCCTGATGCCTTCTTTTGGTTTGGGGAGGAATTAAAGGCTTCTTTACTTCACCTTTAACCTTTCCAGCTCCTTAGAGTTCTGACATTAGAAGAGGTTTTTTTTTTTTCATTCTTTCTTCTATATCTTCCTTCCAAACATTTTCTGATCTTTCTGTTGCCATGCAGTTTCAGTCAGTTCTGTTCCCTTTGATCTGTTTCTAGGTGGTGTTCTTTCACCCTAAATCTTACTTTAGTAGGTAATATCTGTAGAGACTATTCTAAAATTACTTCCTCTACCACATGTTCCTTGTTCCATTTCCTGCCTACGTTTTCCAATTGTTTGCCCACAAATCATGAATCCCTTTCATGCTTATTGTGTGTTGTAGCTCCTAAATCTGTCTATAAGTGTAAGGAGTGACATATCTGTAAAGGATTATCTCTTTAATGTGGGATTAACTCATAGCTTTTCTTGCTGGAAGACTACAAGTTCTCAAAGTTTTTCCCATTAAACATGGGGATACTTTGGCCATTCAACTCTTTCAAACTTGGTAAAATAGCCTTCTATATATTTTTCCTGAGACAACTTAGGGATTTTTATGTCTGTAGTATCGCCTTCCCTCTCTTATGTTCTGAAAACCGTAGAGGTGATTGTGCCCCTTCTGGTGACTGTATGCATCCCTTTAAGTAAGTCTATTAGCCTCCTAAATGTTTCTCATCTCTCTTTCACTCTATTCCTATTGTAGCTTATCCTTCCTCTATGTCTCCCTTCACAGGCATTCTTCTTCATCTTTAATTAATCAAAGCTTTTCCTCTTGCTTTGGGTTTAAACATTTCTATGATGATATTGGTCCAAGTATCTGAACCTAGCCCTGTTTCTGACTTATCTACCTTCTTTGGCTTAAATATTAGGTGTGGGGTGGATACCCATCTCTACCCAAGTAGTAGTCTCTTCTAAAGAAGAATTTGTCCCCGATGTCTTTTCCATTTCTGTTTGTGTGGTATAGCTTTTAGTAAGAGGTTTGGTTTCTACAACCAGGATTTTGGCTATTTCCTGCAAAGTCTGAGTTCTACAAGGCCAATCTTGTTTTCTTTTTATGTAGTATTTAATGAACTCCTTGCATTTAAGCCAACTCCACTTGTATGTTCACCACCTGGTGTTGGATATTCTTTTTTGCTTTCATATCCCACTTTTGCCACCACTTTGTCACAGGTTCTTTTAACTATACCCCATTTAGTGGACTCCAAAAACAAAATAGTGAACAACAATACAAGTCCCTAATGACCACATACAAACAAGCATTCACTGCTACACTTATTACTCATCATTACTCTTCCCCACTGCTACTACTGGTCCTATTCCAATTACTCTCCTTGTGAATCCTATTTTCTCTATTCCTTGTGAGTATTGCTAGGAAAAAAATATCTCCTTTTAGCTGCTTCAAACTACTTCAGGCTGCTTTACTTCCTCACACACAAACTCCTCCTTTCTCCCCACACACCAACACCACCCGTGTCTCTTAACACAGCTTTTATATCAACCTTGCTGTTCCGTGGAGAAGGCTTAAAGAGACACGCCTATAGCAATACAGATGCCAGCCATTTTGGGGGAAGCCTGTTCTCTGAGAGTTGGTGAGAAACCCAACTTCACCCATTGCTGATGGAATTGGTAAAGAGTTCACTGCCTCAAGTTGTAACATTTCCCACTGCATTTCTTTTGGGAGACTTGCTGTTATCAATGGAGTTTGTAGTGCAGCAGCCCTTCTAACAATTGCCAATCAGTTTCCATGAGATACAACTTATCAACTAACAAAGATGTAGAAGTGTAATGTGATATGAAACTCTCTAGCACAGGGCAGTGATGAAATTCAATTTTTTTTACTACCGGTTCTGTGGACGTGGCTTGGTGGGTGTGGTTGAGGGGGTCATGTAACTGGGTGGGCAGTTTCTGTAAGCAGGGCAATAAAGATTAGGCTAGAAGCAATACCATAATGTTTTTTTCCTGCCTTCCTGACAGGATTAACCCTGTAAAGTGGAAATAAAAGCAAAAGGAGATTTCTTCTAACAACCTGTTCTCCAAACTGCTTAGAAAATTTACTACTGGTTCTAGCGAACCTGCTAGAACCTGCTGAATTTCACCTCTGGTACAGGGGTGTCAAACTTGCAGTGTCACATTATCATCACATGATGTATCATGACTCACCCCCCCCTTTGATAACTGGGAGTGGATGTGGCCAGTGCATGACACATCCTGCCTGTGGGTCACGACTTTGACACCCCTGCTCTAAGATGGATCCAGGAGATAGTGCTAGGTAGAAAAAGGGCACTCTGCTGAAACTTTACGAACTGCAGGGATGATGAATGGCTGGGATCATTGTTACGCAGCAGGAAGAGTTGCTCTCAACGATGGGAGTTGACTGGATCGTGTGAAGAAATCTGGTTTTGATTCAGAGAAAAATGCTACAACCAATTTCATTTTTCTCATAGCTGCCCAGAAGACTGGTTTTTATCCCTTCTTTTCTAAGCAGACAGGTTCAAGGACTTGATTCCATGGTCTTCTGCCATACACTAGAAATTGATCTTTGGCCCAACCTGAAATCTGGAATTATTTTTCCTTGTTAGGTGAGGAAGCAGCATGGTGGCATCTCTTCCAAAATACATAAGTTTCATCAGCCTTGAAGATTCCCCCCTCCACCTCCAATAATCAGATGCTGGAGCTCAGTTGCTGCCAAGGCAACTTACATTTCCAAGACTGGTGTTATAGAGACTGTATTTCTGTTTTGTTGGTTTTTATGCTTGTTACTTTTTTTTTTACTACTGTATGTGAGCTACCAGGGATATTTAACAGAAGATGGATGCCTATGCAAATCTTTTAAACAAATATATACATAAAACAGTTTTGCCTAATTCTTTTAAACCAGACCCGTCTGGGCCTGAAAATTACATTCTGTATAGTCCATTTGCTAAGTACCCAATAAAGCTATAGTTTGGTATCATTGATTATTGATCTGCTCAGTGGCATGCTCTCCTTGTCCTGGTCCTATATCTATAAGCTAAGTTCCTTTTCTATCAGTTCCAAGTGTAGAAGACACAAATGGAATGCTGTCTAGAGACTTTGACCTGGATTCCAGGCTTGCGGAGTCACTGGCTTTTCTTTTCTTTGTGGAGAGAAGAATGGAGTTGGTGATGCCACCATCCTAGTAATACATGTCATCATGTCTTCACCAACTACCCTGTTCAGGCTTCTCACAGCTTCACCCAAGGGCCAAGACATTTATCTCTTCTTCCAGCATAATTTCTGTCAACCAGGAAAACTGCTGGGATTTCTAGGAAAATGGGCAGGTGTAGTCTAAGGTCTCCACTGCACAATTGCTTTTTTATTGTTATGGAGAAAGTAATCTGCAGGGAGAGAGTAATCATATAGGTCAACGTTTCTCAATCTTGGCAACTTTTAGCTGTGTGGATCACAACTCCCAGAATTCAAACATCCAAAATGTTGACTCCGAACCCCTTGAAATAAATTATATAAAAACTTGTTATGTACCCAGATTCTATCATGTATGTTGACGTTGACCCTACTCAAGCATCATTAGAGTCAAAGAAGATAATCAGGCTATCAAAAATGGTCCTATTTGTCACTAAATGATATGGCCAAGCTCAACGAATGATCAGTGTTAGCTGAAATGTGTTTTCTGTTTGCACATATACACGCACTGACTCCTCTTTTGTGCAAAAGGTCCATTCTCACCTATCTGCAAATAAAATTTTGAGCAGCTAACCATAAACAGGCCTTCATCAGAACAGGCAGTGAAGTGACACAAGTAAAAATGCCAGTCAATGTTCTTCAGTGAGTGCTGGCAGATTGTGGTTGCTATTGCTAATGTTAAGCTATTTATTTTAAACATTCAAAGATACTTCAAATGGGCCAGCTGATTTTCAGGCTGATCTCTACTTAATGGGGGGCTAATAACTGACCTCCATAAAGCTGACTTTGATCTGGCTTTAATTATGGGTTTCAGAGAATATTATTATACTTTACTAGAAACATTTTCTAACTACATAATCTAAGAGAAAGAATTTAGCTGTATAGGTGCAGATCAATGCACTCTTTCGACAATCGACATGAACCATATTCTTCAACAAGTAGAGCTGCACTGAGCTCCCTCTTTTTCTTTCTAACAATTAATCCAGGCAGGAGGTGAATCTATCATTTTATGCTCCTCCAGGTTAAATACTCTGTTGACTTCTCGCTGCTGGATATCAATCTTGGCCTTCTGTCTCATTCTCTCTCTCTCTCTCTCTCCATAAAAGCTACAAAAGATGAAATACATTCTCTGGACATATTTCAGTAGTGCAGGGAAGTTCTCCAGAGCAGTTGAAATAATGCAAGAAGAATAATTAACTTTGGATATGCGTGGAAGACTGAGCATCAAAGAATCGAGGCCTTTGAACTATAGTGCTGGAGTAGATTCCTGCGAGTCCCTTGGACTGCAAGGTGAACAAACAAGTCAATCCTAGAGGAGATCAACCCTGATTGCTCTTTAGAAGGCCAGATCCTGAAGATGAAACTCAAATACTTTGGCCACCTAATGCAAAGGAAGCACTCAACTGGAGAAAAGCTTAATGCTAGGAACGATTGAGGGCAAAAGAAGAAGGGGATGGCAGAGAATGAGGTGGCTGGATGGAATCATTGAAGCTATCAGTGTGAGCTTAAATGGACTCCAGAGGATGGTAGAGGAAAGAAAGGCCTGGAGGAACATTGTCCATGGGGTCGCAATGGGTTGGACACGACTTCGCAACTAACAACATGAATGAATTGAGCACACAATGTAGATTTGTATGTCCAATTTTTTTCCCTGGAATTTTTGAATTTTCTTCTATAGCAGGGGTCTCCAACCTTGGTAACTTTAAGCCTGGTGGACTTCAACTCCCAGAATTCCCCAGCCAGCTTTGTTTCTGGGAATTGAAGTCCGCCAGACTTAAAGTTGCCAAGGTTGGAGACCCCTGTTCTATAGTACAAGTTGAAGGAATTACAGAATCCTGAGCTACACAATCTCAAGATTTCTAATGGGCCAACATATTTCTGCAGGCTTTCCCTTATAAAGATATAAAAACCAGAACAAGAGAAGTTTGGTTTAGTGGTTAAGGCACCCTGCTGGGACCTGGGAGACTCTGAATTGTAGTCCTGCCCTAGGCATGAAACCAACTGGGTCACCTTGGGAAAGACCTCGACTTACAACCACTAACATTTCTGTTGCTAAGTGAGATATTTGTTAAATGAATTTTGCCCCATTTTATGACCTTTCTTGCCACACTTGTTAAATGATTCATAGCAGTTGAGTTAAGTTAGCAGTGCAGTTGTTAAGTGAATCCAGCTTCCCCATTGATTTTGCTTGATAGAAGGTCGCAAAAGGTGATCCCATGGCCCCGGGACACTACAAGTGTCAGAAATATGGGTCAGCTGCCAAGCATCTGAATTTTGATCCTGTGATGACGGGGCTGCTGCTACGTTTGTAAGTGTGAAAAATGATCATAAGTCACTTTGACTGTTGTGACTTTGGTCATTAAGTGAACTGTTGTAAGTTGAGGACTACCTGTATAAAATTTTTGCCAAGACAACTGCAGGAATTGGTCCAAGCAGTCCTCAGGAATCAACTGTCAATCTCAAAAGGACATTTTGGACTGGAGTTTTTCTGCTGAACAGTATTAGCCATTTCTTTGCATATTATATGGGGCCTTTTAGCTTTGACACATTTTTCCTTCTTTTGCAAGGTTGCGGGGTTGGAGGAGTGGGGGTTGATGAAGACGACTCAGGGTTGTTATCTAGTTTACATTCTTTTAGTAATAGTTCTCATGGGAAGTTTCTCTGGGCTGTGGACACCTGGGGTGGGAAGTCTTAGATGAAACGCTGGAACCCTTTTTGAAGGGGTTGGTGAGAAATTAACCTGTGATAATTAGTGGGGTGGAAATTTCAGTTTTACTTGGGTGGAGAAAGCCCGGGAATTTTAGATTCAGGATTTCTCCAGACCATACCAGTACAATGTCTTCAATAAAATCTTATTCTTTGGATTTTGTCTCTTTGGAATTCTGATTGCATTGCTGATGTTGTGTGGAACCCTGACATTAAGTGCTTGAATTAGAGGTCTCTGCCCAAGTTTCCATCAGACTCAAATTTCAATCCTACCAACTCTTCGTGCTCTTTAGAATTTCCTGTTGTTGGAAAAGACCTGACTTTTGAGGTTTAATTTTCTCAATGCCCTCTTTGTAAGTCCAGACTGTCTTCCTTGCTGAAGTGCCCCTGTTCCCATCTTCTATATATGCTCTTTTTCAGATCATCACTAAACTTTTTTGGCAGCCATTCTGGTTTCACCTGTCCCTAATTTTGTTTAATGCAATTGTTTGCAATTGCGCTTTTAGTATCTCATATATTAGAAATTTCCACTGACCTTGAGTTCCTTTTCCTATTAGCTTCTCTTACTATGGAAACACTACCAGTGTTTCAAATTTATTACAACTCATTTTAAAAAATCAAGTACTATAGTTGACTATATTCAAGTTTAGTTTTTTTTTTAAATCAGCAATCCCAGTTTTACAATACATGATTATTTTGCCTTATCCATTTTCTTCGAAAGTCTTTCATATTGATTGATACCAGAAAAAGAATAAATGAGCCACTTCTATCTTTCTCCGCCCTCTAAATGAGAACATTGCCAGCAATAAAAGTTAGTAATTCCCTGGACATTATTCACTGTTACTAATTTGCCTCCTGTGAAACATCTCCAATTTTTGTTTGGAAAGCATTCACATATCCCTTTTGGTTCATTGAACAACAGCGAACATCCACAATACTGCTTGTTCCTCCATTAATTGCAATCCAGATATTGTCTGCAGCATCACCAAGATAATTCACCTGGATATTTGAGTGGGTGTGGACATGTTAAAAGTGCAATTCTTTTTCCATTGCTTCTATTTCTTTGAACAAATTGGATACCTCAATCACTATAGTCCAATCTGGGGAGTGACCCCATCAGGACTTTATTATATCCATTAAATCATATTTGCCCTTTTATACTTAGAGTTCAAGATCATCTAGTTTATTTCCCATTCTCTGACTACTACTGGTGTAAGGATAGCAAAAGCCATGAACTTTATGAGCCAATGTTTTTTCTGATTTTTCTTTAAGGGCTTTAAAAGGACTATTACATCAACACTCCCACATCCTTCTGTCTTGTGCAAGTCTTTCACTGAGATCTCGACATAGAATGTTTTTATCTCCAACCCCCACAGAACATTCAACCTCATTGATCAAGCACATCATGCTTCAGCCAAATGTATTTTCACCAGTCCTTAGGTGGTGCAAAATATCTTACGCTCCATCTTCCAGATAATTCAGACAATAGTTTCAGAAACCAGGGGTGGAATCCAACCGGTTTTGTGGACTTCATGCTTCTAAACCAGGTTCGCTAGAACCGGGAGTAAGTTTTCTAGCAGTTCGGAGAACCGGTTGTTAGAAGAAATCTCCTTTTGTTTGTTTTTTCCCACTTTACAGGGTTAATCCTGTAAGGAAGGCAGGAAAAAAACATTCTGATGTTGTTTCTAGCCTCATCTTTATTGCCTTGCTCACAGAAACTGCCTCTCCCCTTATGACATTGTAACTTTGGTGAAGTTTAATTCTGTGCTTGAGGATGTTTAATCCTGTGGCCATGCCCACAGAACTGGTAGTAAAAAAAATTGAATTTCACCACTGCTTTGGAGGCGTGGAGAACAGCTTCAGGTGAGTAAAAAAGAAAAAAAAAACTGAAGGGGATACAGGAGAAGAAAAAGCAGGGGCAGGTGGGAGGGCCGAAACATCATCAGGGAAGGGTGGGCAGGGCTAAACATTATTGTCGCTACCGGATTAGCAGAACCGGTGCGACCAGGCTGCATTTCGCCACTGCCAGAAACCAAATCTCTCCTGATGAGTCCATTTTGCATACCTGGTCATTGACCTGTAGCTTTCTTTCTTCTTCTGTCAAGTCTTGAGCTTCTTTCCTAGACTTTTAGTTGCATCTCCTCCCTTCAGAATTCCTCCATCCCATGTCCTTTAAAAGACCCAGAACTTGTTTCTTCCATAGGTTTTTTAATAATGTTTCTGAGTTCCATTGCTGCAGAGTATCTTTGTATCTTGCTTCTGGTCATTACTTTTTGACACTAGTCTTATTTTTTCCCCCTCTTTTCCTTCCTTCTAAAATGCCAAATGGATTACCTGGATTAAAATTAGCAGAGGAACAAAACTGTATTATGTTCCTTATTATAGTACCTCCATTCTGTTGTCTAAACAATCTTCATCAACTGAAATGCAGTCACTCTTGTTCTCAGACAACTGCTGTATACTGACAATTGCTACAAGTGTGCACCCTATAATTTCCAGACTTGCCTGACATTAGTACAGGCCATGATTGTTGGTTTCTACCCAGCTAATCTTGTTTCTAAGGTTTCCACCAGTAGAATCTTATCTGACCTCTTCTACTATCCATTTCAGGGTCTGTAGTTAACTAACTACGTCTTGTTTAGTTAAGATGAAAAATTTCTCAGGGTCTCCTGTTAAATACCCCATCAAATTCCAATGGCAAACTCCTGTTAGCGGTGAGCTTTAATTTAATTATCTCCTCTGCAGTAAGACTGATTAATCAACTTAACACAATTTGAGGATTCTAATTAGAAACAGCAAACAATAAATAACTTTGGGGATGACATCAGGTGGCTTTTTAAAAAAAATATCTATGAATCCTGTAGACTTTTTGTTCAATCTTTGGAGGATTATAAAATATATCAAGTTCTTTATTCTGAAACTTTCGGAACAATTAGCATCTTAACAATGCAGCAACCATTCAACAGGCAATTAAGTTCTGCATTTAAAATAATTAGGAAATCCAGGTGTTAACAAGCAGCAGAGGGTGTATGCATGCATGTTGTAAAAATAGTCTTAAGCAATTCAAAAAGTGTTTAAATGAACTACAGCAAGTTCTTTAGTTGAATTAAAGCTCCCTTGGAACCTTTTAGTACCTGGTATTATGTAATAAGTGTGGCAAGTGAATAACAAAGGAAAAGTGACTGTGAGAATACATAATGCATATTCTTCCATATTATGCTTTAAAATCAATTGGATTACTACTTTTTTCTTACTAAGCCCAATTCTTGTGGTTTAAAATAATCAATAAAGGCAAATTAATTCAATCAAGCTTTTATTCCCCCATAAACATATTCCAAAACCCAGGAAAGTATTTATAATACATTTTGGACCTGAATTGCTGCCATATCTCCTTTTGAATGAATGTCCAGAGTCACCTGATCAGTGAGATGAGTGACGTATAAAATATATAAATGAATAACGCATATTATGTCTGACAATTTATGCAAAGCAAGATATGTAAACCATCAACATTATCCTGTCTATGAATGTTAGATAATTTTACTCCTGCAACTCAGAGGTGATTTAAGATTAGAGTATCTTAAAAAAAAAACCTGTGAAATTTGGAAGTTTTCAGTGCTGTTTGTTTTGAACACGTGTTTATCCCATTTTTCAATCCAATGGTATGTTGGAAAAAAGTCATAGAAAGGGTCTTAGAATGCTTGTCTGTCCATCAGTAGTTTTTTGTTTTGTCTTCTTTTGTTTTTACAAATCTGTAGTCCCTTAATTCAGAATAGAATCAGAGCAACTGGATGGAGCTGAGCATTTACTGACTAGATGCCCTTCCTGACACCTATATGGAGGTCACAGCAGATATTTTTGTGCCCTAAGGGAGAAACATCTGCTGCTACCTAGGATTGAACTGTCAACCTTCTGAGTAGGAGATAAGCATCTTCACAACTAGGCCACCATGCTGCTCTTGCCTGTCCATCAGCTGAATAATTCTCCAAAATTGAACAGATTGGGATTGCATTTCGGGAAGGGAGGAACACTCCCAAAATGACCAAGTCCAAAAATAATGAAAAATATATCTCAAAAGTAATTCCTCAATGCTTGATACGAAACAATTACCCTTTGAGTCGGGATGTTGCTCTAGGATCTGTTCTAAGTTCTTTTCCATCCTATTCATGTATCGCAAACTGGAAAACATGTGGTTTCCCATGTACATGTATTCTTACATGTATAGTAAGACCACACCTGGAACACTGGATTCAGTTTTGGTCACGAAAAAAAAAACATCTTACAAAAAGGATGTTGAGACTTAGGGAAAAAATAATGCAAAGAAGAGCAACTATGATTCAAGGCTTGGAGACAAAAAAACGTACAAAGGATGGTTACAGGAATTGGGTATGGCTAGTCTACAGAAAAGAAGAGATTGGGGTGATACGATAGCAATATGCCAGTATTTGAGGGGCTGCCACAAAGAAGAGGGGGGGGAGGTCAAATTATTTTCCAAAGCACCACAAGGCAAAACAAGAAACAATGGATGGAAACTAATCAAGAAGAGAAGAAACCTGGAATTAAGGAGAAACTTCCTAACTGTGAGAATACTTAACCAGTGGAATGGCTTGCCTTCAGAAGTTGTAGGTGCTTCTGGAGGTTTTTAAGACAGCCGCCTATCTGAAATAGTATGCAGTGGTGGTGAACCTTTTACTTACTGAGTGCTGAAAAGTACATGCTTCACGCGTGCCATCCACACTTACGTGTGGCTCCTCCGTGTGCGCTGCATGTGCAACCGCACCATCTGCGCATGCATGCAGATTTTGCATGTGCAGTGCACGCACACTGCGTGCAGGCACTCACACGCACATGAGCAATTACGTGTGCATGTGCAGGAGAGCTCCAAAGACCAGCTGGATTTCCTGCTGCAATCGCGCGCATGCACAGCAGAGGTCTCAGCAATCTGGGTTTTGGCAATCGTGCATGCGTGTGTGCATGCACGATTGAATGTGTATGCTCAGCTGGAGGTAAGTTGGCCGACAGCTTGTGTGCCCAGCAAGATGGCTCTGTGTGCCACCTGTGGCACTCATGCCATAGGTTCGCCATCACGGGTACAGGCTAGAAGACCTCCAAGGTCCCTTCCAGCTCTATTCTGATTAAGTGTCCCAACATACACAGGCTCACAAAGACTGACACAGCCCATTACTTCTTTACACAGAAGAAAAACTGAAGTTTCTTCTGGTCACTGCTGATAAAAGTATTGGGAGTGAATTCTAGAATGTAGTACATTGTTTCTCAACCTTGACAAGTTTAAGACACATGGACTTCAACTTGGTCGCTTGAAGACATCTAGACTTCAACTCCAATTCTGGGAGTTGAAGTCTACATCTCTTAAACTTGCCAAGGCTGAGAAATACTGTATTATATGCTTTCCTAACCTTGTTTCTTAATGTAACAGTATGGCAAGACATTTTAAAATACACATTGGCTTCATTTGCACAAACCGGCACGATGCTCTCCAGTTTTTGAAATCCCCCTTAATCTTAAAATATGGTCAAACCTTATGAGAGGTTTAAAAAAAAAAAAACCCAGAATTTGGACATTGTCACATAAAAGGTGTCAGTTCTCTCAGGCAAGAGTTTACAAAATTTCATACAAGAATGGTGAAATCTCATGAGGGCTGGCTTACTTCTGAGATACTGGTCAATTTAATTTGGGGATTTACAGTGTCCATTTTAGGAATATTGCTTTAAGTATTGTATCTGCAGAAGGTGTAGTGCTGTACTCTGTTTACTATATGGATTCAATAATTTCCAAGCTTTGGTCCTTCCCGCTATTGGATATGTGTTGTCATAGATATTGTGTAAAAACTTGCTTTTTTGAAAATATGCTCTGAAAATTTTTTGAATTTACTAAAAGACTGTTTTACAGGCACATTTTGTGACAGGCAAGTAGTCTTTCAAAAGGTTGTTTTGTTTGTGTTTTCCTACAGAACATTGGGACAATGATCGCAGTGATAATTTGGAGAGTATTTGCCAGCATATAGAGACTTCCCTTTGCTCTACATTGAATCAATATAACAGAAAATAACCCTCCCCCATCATCCTGCTGTGCTATGTAAAATTACCGTGTTTAGGTAACAAGGCATTCTGAAAATGAATCCTTCCAAACCACATCAAAGAATCACAACTGACTTAGAAGTCTCTTGAGCCTAAAGGAGCCACAGCTGCCGAGTGAAACAATTTATTATAGCCACAGCAAAGATCATCCCGGGAAAGAACCAAGCTCTTTGCTTATTATTTTACTACCTATCACCACTGTTTGCATTAAGCTGATGTAATTCCATTTTGCTTCTTTCTTTTTTCCTCCCTATTAACACAAATGAAGAGATTGCTTTAATGGGGCTTTATGGGCCTCCATGTTGAAGATAATGTACTCTATTTTCAAGTAAAGGGCCTATAAAAAGCCATTTACAATGTGGGGAGGTGGGATGGAATTAAAGATACAGATGATAAGCACACCTGGTAGCAAATTGAAGAATTGGGGAGTATGCCAGAATTCCCTTTGCCAATGTTGGCCTCTCAATTGAGACCAGGACAGAAAACAGACATCGCAAACAATACTAGGGATACTAGAGTCTTAAAATCCAGACAGTTTTCCTTTCTCTCCCTTTTATATCCAAGAAAGTCAAGAGAGAACAATCTTGAGTTTCTTGCTAACCACTTCCTGTTTTCCAAAACTGAGCTGATATTTCTGTAATAGTCACCACATATTTTCTTCAAGGTTATACCTCTGTTTTCCATTATAGCCAATTATTTAGGATGGTGGTCAGACTGGGGTTATCAATTTTTGCTGGTGTCTATAATCTGGAAGGAAAATAGAACAGTTGGCTTTGGCTTGGCTTGCTGTTGCTAGTCGTCCATTTGTCAGCCCAACTGGAGAAATCATCAATTGCATTAACCTCTATTATTGGCAGATAAGGTCTAGAAGGGTAAAGACTCTTGAGAGTCCCTTGGCCTGCAAGGAGATCAAGTCAAAAATAAACCCAGATTGGAAGGACAGATACTGAAGCCGAAACTCAAATACTTTGGCCATCCAATGAGAAGAGAGAACTCATTGGAGAAGCTCCCAATGCTGGGAAAGATGGAAGGCAAAAGGAGAAAGGGAAGCAAAGGATGAGAAAGTTAGTTAGTGTCGTCAATGCAATGAACATGAATTTGGGCCAAGTATGAGAGAGAGGTTGGAGAACTGCCAAACCAGCAGTTCGAAAGCATATACAAAATGCAAGTAGAAAAATAGGGATCACCTTGGTGGGAAGGTAACAGTTCTCCATGCGCCTTTGGCATTTAGTCATGCTGGCCACATGACCACAGAATTGTCATCAGACAGCGCTGGCTCTTCGGCTTAGAAACGGAGATGAGCACCACCCCCTAGAGTCGGGAATGACTAACATGTATGCGCAAGGGGAACCTTTACCTTTATGGGAGATAGATAGTGAGGACAGGAGAGGATGACATGCAATGGTCTATGGAGTCGTGAAGAGTTGGGCACAACTTAATGATTGAACAATAACAACCACAAAGATCAAGAAGAAGAAGAAGAATCCTATTAGGCAGTATGTTGATAGTGACTTAAGACTAAGTGAAGAAGACTCATAGAAGAGCTGCGCTTACTAAGGTCATCTTCTACTGAGATCTCCCAAACTGTATCACATTCTCCCATGCATGGCCAGTTATTAAGAAGATCTGGCTCTTAATCTCTGGATCCATCCACCAAATTAAAACTCAAATAAGATTAACAAAAAGAGGAGAAAGAATATTATGTGGTCTGGAATAATCTGTATAAATGGACAGATTATAAATATAGGAATGTAAGATAAGGATTGTAAATAATTATAAGATATATTTGTCAGGGTGTGGTTAAAGTGCTTGTTATTATGTAAATATTTTTAAAATTGAATAAAAATATTTTTAAAAAAAAGACTAACAAAACACAACATAGAACATGCAGTACCCCAAGAAATAACCATATTGGGACTAGTAGCCGACACACAAATTTTACCCTAATACAATTTTTTAGCCTAATCTGGCAAATTAGGAAGTCCCAACAAGTGAGATTTTGAATCCCTCTGCAATCAGCAATGAAATATATATTAGATGAATGCATGATTGGTAACAAACTGGTCTAATTCAGCAAACTGGGCAGTGTGAGAAACAGCCTGCTGTTATTTACTTGCAAAACAAGAGCCCCAGTAATCTCTGCCAACCATTAAAATATGGTTGGTAATTCCTCTTTAGCTTATTGCAGCCCACTAAGTATTTGTGACCTCGCTGATATCCACAGGACAAAAGGCTCATTTTTCTTTTTATCTGTGAAAATAGCAGCTGGAAAAGAAGAAGAACAATGCATGCTACACCAGTGGGCATAAATTTGATGTATTTCATGGTCCAGGCTTCTGCTGAATTAAAATGGTTTCAGGCTTAAACTGAGAGCTAGTTTTGTATAGTGGCCAAGGCGCTAGGCTAGAAACCAGAAGACAATGACTGTGACTTTGGCCATGGGGTGTCAAACTCAATTTCATTGAGGGCCACATCGGGATTTGGTTTGAACTTGGAGGTCTGGGCAGGCATAGGTGGGCGTGGCCATGGTGGGTATGACACGGAACCGAATCCTGTGCAGACATAGTTTTATAAACTTATAAAAATAGAGGCATTTCTGTGATTTTGTTTTTTTAATACTTACTTGATCTACTTACGAGGGAGAGAGAGACCAGATCAAGAAACTGACTCCATAGGAAGTCTAAAACTATACATTATTGACACGGGTTATACTAGCACAGGGGTAGGCAATTGTGGCTCTTCTATGACTTGTGGACTTCAAATCCCAGAACTCCTGGGCAAGGCAACCTAAATAAAATGGAGGAAATATTTTGAAGTATAAGGGTTCCTTACACTTACACCTTACAAT